>CAODLS010090410.1:0-11127 GCA_948243855.1 Flueggea neowawraea | reverse complement strand
TATATATATATATATATATATTCGTTTTCTTTTCCTTGTTTTTCACTTTTTTTTTATAGTAAACTTTAAGAAGACAATAAAACTAAAACCATAATTATAAATAATACGAAATAATTTGAAAGACGGAAATGGGAAAACACTTGTAACATGTTAACTCTTATATGAATGATGATTGTAAATGCACCATGGCATGCACCCATATAAAAAGACAAAGGGAATGTGAATCGAGAGCAACAAATCAATTTAATTCAAATGAGGACTTAGAACAATATACGTCAGTACAATGCATCCCTCACATAAATTAGACCAATCAATGTCGACTCTCTCACAACTCCCACACAATAAACGTAAAGCACTTACAATAATAGGACCCATCATGCACTAAATACCATCCTAAACTCATTGAAGCATTGAACACTTGGTGGGGACTTAGTTTAGTCTTAAATCCACTCAATTGGTTGCCCATAACAACACCCAATGTCAACTTCCATGTCACAAACACTTCTTCCATACACTACAAACCACCCCACACTTCAATCAAGCATAAACAATATCAAATATTCAAATCCAACTAGGCAATTTTCAAGATGATTTTCCAACACAAGTGATGCACATAATGGCAAAAATAGGGAGGAAAAACGTGACCTAACAAGATGTAATAGTTTGTGTCCGTCGTTTACCTCAAATGAAGGCTAAAATTGTTGAAGAAAATTTTGAAAACCAGGTCGGACGTGGGAAGGAGCTGGCAGATTTCTTGAGTGGTGAAGTGTCGAGCAAATTTGGGAAGAAAGGAGAAGAAATCGGTGGGAAACCAGGTGGGACGTGGGGAAGGGCTGGCAGATTTCTTGAGTGGTGAGTGGTTTTAGGGTTTCTTGAGACTAAGGCAAGTGTACCTATCGCCTATAGCAAGTGGACCCTTGTGTACCTAGTGTCGTATCCCACAGAGACTAAGAGTACTAGTAATCACCGTTTTTCTATTATCTAGCCTACGAATTAAATGGGTCTGTAATTAAATGCAAACTCTACCTGGAAGAGCTACTGGAAGAGCTAGATAATATGTCTACTAATTCTTCATAGGTATTAGACACTGAATGTGGAGCTCTTATTTGCATTAATTTGCAGGGATTGAGAAATAGTAGATCATTGATAAAAGGCGAAGTGGACCTACGAGTAGGCAATGGAGGAAGAGTTGTTGCATTAGCTGTTAGAACTTATCATTTAACTTTGCCTAGTGGACTAATTTTACAATTATCGAATTGTTATTATGTTCCTACTATGAGTAAGAACATGATTTTCGTTTCTTGTTTAGACAATGATGGATTTCATTTTATCATTAAGAGTAATAATCCTTCCATCTATCATGGGGACATATTTTACGATGTTGCTACCCTATCTTTTGGTCTCTATGTTTTAAACTTGGAACAAAGTAATCCCATCTATAGCGTTAATAAAAGGTTAAAATCAAATTATTTGAACCAAACCTACCTTTGGCATTGTCGTTTGGGCCATGCAAGTGAGAAGTGCATCTCAAAACTCCATAATGATGGATTACTTGACTCATTTGATTTTGAATCACTTGATACATGCGAATCTTATTTGTTAGGCAAAATGACTAAGAGTCCTTTTACACACAAAGGTGAAAAGGCCAAAGACCTATTGGGCCTAATATATACCAATGTATGTGGCCCTTTTTGTTCAAGTGCTACAGGAGGTTATTTGTACTTCATCACATTTGCTGATGATTTCAGTAGATTTGGATTTGTCTATCTTATGAGACATAAATTCGAATCATTTGAAAAGTTCAAGGAATTCAAAAGTGAAGTACAAAACCAACTTGGCAAGAATATCAAAGCACTTCAATCCGATCGTGGTGGAGAATATTTAAGCGAAGAGTTTGACAATCATCTTAAGGAATGTGGGATTGTCTCACAACTTACTCCTCCGGAATGCCTTAATGGAATGGCGTGTCCGATAGAAGAAATCAAACTCTATTAGATATGGAATACTATTCTAAATGTCCATAATCGATTATTATCATTGGAATGGTAATAAACTAAGTTTAGTATGTTGCTAAGAGGATAATCATGTTTTACTGATTATGGATATGGGATGTCACTTAGAACATAGATACATGTTGGGGAACATGTATTTGACTGGTCCGTTATGAAAGTACTTCATAGAGTAATGCCACAAGTAGCTTTCATACAGTGGTGATATTTGAGTCCTCTGACTAAAACTCACTATTGACCCCTATGTGAGGAATTTCCTGTTTTGACTTAGTTAAACGTTATCCATAACAGGGTAACAATAAAGGCTATGATTGGATATGCCATAAATCTTGTAGAGGAGTGATAGTGAGAGTGACGAATTTGTTCCTCTTAAGAAGAGTGATATCTTTAGGCCACTTGATGAGTAGGATTGATGGAATGTATGCATACTCGAATGAATTGATGAAGGGTTATCAATGTCATTTGTTATATCAATCTACTTGGAATCAAGAAACACATTAAGCAATATAAGGTTGACATGTGACCATGCCTTATGCTTAAATGAGATATCGTGAGACAAAAGGACTAAATATCAAACTATGAAAGGTTAACTCAGATCACCGACTCCACTTGATTTTGAGTTGCCATAATGTATTACTAGATATCGCTTATGGACTTTGGGCCCAAGTTTTGGGACAATGCTCATTGCCAATTTCGAGTGGGCCTATTGGGTCACACACTAGAATGAATTGGATTGGCTTGCAAATATTCTCTCTTATGGTGATTGAATTATTAAGATGAATAATTTGATTAATCAATAATAATTCAGGATTTTTGTGATTTATATCTTAAATATGATATAAGATATAATCCATTAATGTAATGATCTTTTATTATAAATTGCATCTTATTAAGTTAAATATTTTGTGGACATGTTATTATGTATGACATAATCAATTCGGCCCATATATTTTTATTAGTGATTTATTTAATGATAGTGTATCGTGTAATTAAAAGCCCAAGAACATTAATAAACCCATTAGAAAATTCGGCACACACATCACCTCTCCTATTTTTTAGGAGTATCTATTCTTGTATGACAAGGAGAAATGCAACACACCCTAATTAGGATGTGATTAATTCGGCACACTCCTTCTTGAATAAGAAGACCGAATTCTTGTGTGACAAGGAAAGGAAATTCAACACACTTCTTAATCAATTAGGAGAGATTATACTTGTAGAACAAGGAACTGAAAACCCTAGTAAGACTAGATAGGAAATTTGACACACTCTTTCTTGAATAAGAGAGGCCGAATTCTTAGAGGGCAAGCAAAGGATTTTCGGCTAACCCTAGTGCACCTATTTAGGGTTTCCCATGTGCCTATAAATAGGTTGCACTTCTTGCTATTCTCTCATGGCTTGGCCGAATTTGTGAGTGCCACTTACAAAGAGAGAAAATATTATTTGTGAGAATAGAATAGAGATTCTTGGTGCTAGTACACTCCACTATTCCAAAACAGTTCGTTTGTGTGGATACCGTTAGTCACATTTGCACAAAGGCAATATGAGAAAGGGTTTCGAGTTTTATACTAACAGCTACACCAACATTGCCATTCGGCCGAAGTATAAAAGCAATAATTAAGGTAAAAATTGCTAACCCTAATCGTGTATGTCGATATGCATTGATCCTTGTTGGAATTCTAGATTGAAAATTTGCGTTATTTCCGCTGCCATATATGCTTATGAATGTCATAAACTTAGTCATGAATTCCAATACAAAATTTGTGCAACACAGCTGCCAGCTACTACATATTCAGATTCAACAGTAGATAGTGCAATACGATTTTGTTTCTTTGAGAACCAAGACACTAATGCATTACCTAAGAATTGTTATGTAATTGATGTGAATTTCCTATCTAATTAGCTTCCTACATGATCAACATCACTATAGCCAACTAAATCATAACAATCTCTTTTAGGATACTATAGGCCTATATTCTTAGTACCAATTAAATATCTAAAGATCTTTTCCACAACAATCAAATGAGATTATTTAGGATATGACTAAAAACGTGCACATAAGCAAACACTAAACATGATGTCTAGCCTACTTGCAGTAAGGTAAAGTAGAGATCCAATGATACCTCTGTATAACTTCTCTTCTACATTTTTACTTTCTCATACTTGGTGAGTTTTGCGGTAGTGCTCATAGGAGTTGGTAGGGAATTGACATTCTCCATTCCATACTTTTTGAGCATATCATTGATGTACTTTCCTTGATTGATGAAAATTCCATCTTTTAATTGCTTGATTTGCAGCCCAAGAAAGTAGTTTAACTATTCCATCATGCTCATTTCAAACTCCTTTTGCATCAACTTTGAAAACTTATCACACAAAAGCTCATTATTATCATAAAACATTGTATCATCAACAAAAATTTGGACCAAAAGTAAATAATCATTTTTATGCTTAATTGTAATATCTCTCATCTTTTGGACGGTAAATGAATGCAATATCTTTACTTTGATTATTGATTTGGAGTGGAACTCATGAAATGGGTATTTTGGGCAATAATAATCGATGGATTTAGATGGATTTTTGTCTCTTCGATCAAGATGGATGATTGTACAATCGAACGACTGTTTCTGGCGATGAAAAATGGTGTCCTGGGCCTGTACGGACACGGACATGGTCGTGTAACTCCGTCTGTGTCCGAAACAAGCCCAAACAGAGAAATTGGCCGAGACACAGTCACAAACCCGTGACCGTGTCCAACAAAACATGGCCTGTGTTCTTCGTGAGATGCCTGTGTTCATGTTCTAGAAAATTACACGGTAGAGACACGGCCGTGTCTCTGCTCGTGTCTTGAAAAAAAAAGCACGGGGAGTGCCCAAAACGTCGCTGTTTTGTCCAGTTTTGCTTATAAATGAACCCTTCGTCCCTACTTCGGTCTCTCACACAATTCCTTACCATTTCTTACACAAAACCCATCCCAAATCACTCTCTCTTGCCCTCAATCCATCCTCCTTGCATTCTATAGGTAATTTCTTCAATTTTACTTGGTTTATTTCTTGTTTTTGGTGTTTCATTTTCTTTTTTAAGGTGAGGGCTGTTGAGTGACGGTTTTAGAGCTAGGGTTTTGATTCCTTGTTGATTTTGATGCAATGGGGAGTTAAGGGTGATGGATTATGATGGGATTTAGGCTAGGAATGCATGAACTATGTTGTTTGAGATGAATTCTAGTGATTTTTGAAATGGGTATGAATAAATCTGAGATTGGCTTGTGTGTGTCAGTTTTGATGTGTTTCTTGGAGGTTTTGGAAAGGGCTTTTGATAGAATAATTCTTGTGGGTCTTAGGAATTCAAGAAAACAAGTAGATGTTGAACAATTATAGGTGTTCTATTGATGGTGAAGGGTTGTGACAGGTTTTGATGAAAATTGGCAAATTTTGTGTTGTTTGATGCTATTGGACGTTTATTTGTATCCTAGAGGATGCTAGGAGGTTAATGGTATAATTGGAATCGATTGAAATTGAATGGGTCGGAAGTTGGACCAAATGGTAATTTGCCATAAGGGACTAAAATTTATATTCTGCATTTCGTGGTTAAATTATTAATTTGTGTATATTTGGAGATTTATTTAGGAACATATGAATATTTTGGGGTCTCGATAATAATTCTGGATTTTTTGGGATAATTTATGAAAATATATATTTTGGGGTCTAATTAGTAATTTTCCAAAACTTGAGGTCCAAAGTGTAATTTTACACTGAGGTGTAATTTTGTGATATGTATTTTAGTTTGTGGGTAGAAATGAATTTTTTTTGCAAATTATTTGAACGTTTGAGTTTGCATATACATGTGCACGCATTTCGGTACAACCACAGTACCAGAGTCTCACTTACTTAGTTCTGATATATTTTTGTTTCAGGTTCGTGTTCCTGTCAGTGGGATGAGCTGCCCAACAGTGGTGCTTGATCGGTAGAGCTTGGACATCCAGGTGAGTGGATGACAGCTTCAGACACATAAGCTGTGTCTCAAAAAATATATTTGTTTTTGTTATGTACAACACATATTTTAAAAATGGACTAATATAAGGATTGGTTAATTTAATAAATTGGCTATGTGAAATAATGTTCACTGCATTGTTTTGAAATTCGATATATACGTATTATATATCCTTCTTTTTTTTTTTTTGATTTCTATATGCACGTCTACTTTTTTGTATGAATTGTTTTTGAACATAGGACGCCTACGCTACGGGGTACGTGGCATTTGGTATACCAATGTTTTATTTTTGCCTAGCTACCAGGGCTACCGATAGCCATGTGTCCTGGCCTGATGCATGATTTGTTTCTGATGAGTGGCGAGGTCCATGATTAGTATATAGTTGATGGAGTGGCGTAGACCACACCATGGTTAAGTTTGTTCCCATATTACCTATACTTTGTTTTTGACCCTGATACTAGTAGTATCGTTTTACTGAGTACTTGTGTTTGCTATGTTTGCAAACGTTTTCGAAATGATCTTTGAAACACTACTACGTATGTAACGTGTATATATGTATATACTTCCTTATATTTGCTTGTGTTATTTTTGAACCATTTTCAAAACAATCTTTTTGAGGCACATATAAGGCAATCTGAAGTGTTGTCCCTCATTGGGTTTCGACCCCTTTATTGTTCTTTGTTTATCTTGTTTCTATCTTATAGGTTGACATTTTGACTCTGTAACCTTTTGGCATCCTTGCTTAGTGAGGCGCATATTATTTTGGTTAGTGACGCCCTTTTGACTGGGCTACTTCATTTGTTTTAGAGCTCCGCACTGGGATGCTGTCGGGTTACTGGGTTACGTTTTGTCTTTTGGATTTTCCGCAAATTTATATTTTAGATACTTGTATTTGATTTTGCTTATAGCAAATGTGTTACAATGATATATATATATATATATATATATATGATTTCTTACAAATCAGTTTTATTAAAAATATTTTAATAAATGAATAAAAGTTTTTGATTCTTTGAGGCTTGTGCGGGATGGGCTGGGAACCCATAGACAGTCCACCTTGTACACCGGTGATGGTCCAGAAACGGGTCGTGACATTAATAAACAAAGTATTATCCACTTTACCTCTACTTAAATCATTATCCAATAGAAATTGACTTAACCTTTCATACCAAGATTTAGGTGTTTGTCTTAATCCATATAGAGCATTCTTTAGCTTGTAGACATGATTTGGATGGCGTGGATCAACAAATCTAGGAGGTTGTTCCACATACACTTCTTCCTTGATATATGCATTCACGAAAGCACTTTTCCAATCCATTTGTAATAACTTGAAGTTTTTGTAGTAAGCATAATGTAATATCCTGTATTTTTCTCCGATTGAATTTTTCCGATAGAAATTTTTTTCCTCTTTATTAAATAAATTTTTGTTAATTTTGTAATCAAGGAAATATATTTTATTGGTTCATAAAATTTGATATGATCAAATTTTTTGATTTTATTGATTAAAGTTATTATGTTCAATTTGTTTTAGTAAGAGAATATTTTGTTGATTTTTATTAATTATTCTGGGAAATTTTTTGTTAAATTTCAAAATTTATTTTTGAAAATTGAAGAGTTAATTTTGAGCTTTAAATGTTATTTGAGTGATTGGTGAAGTTTTGAGAATTTTTGAAATGATTTAAAGTTGTTTTAGTTAAGTGGAAATTAAAAGAGAAATCCAAAGAAATAGGCATGAACTACAGGTTGTCTATGTTTTAAAGCGAACTACGTGTCGTTGGCTCTCCTTCACAGGTTGTCATTTGTGGCTTTGAGCTGTCGTCCATGCGTGTGTCTGAAGCCACTAAACTGAACGACGTCGTCGTTTCGTTTTGTCTCCCTTCAACACCAAACGGTGCCGTTTTGCTTCCCCTTCTTCATTTCAAACAAAACCCAACAACATCTCTCTCTCTCTCTCTCTCTCTTCTCTTCTCCTTCTTCGTTCAACAACACTGAAACCGACTCTCTCTCTGTTCTCTCTCTCTCTCCTTCGTCCCTCTTCATTTCCCACACCAAGCTAAGGTAATTTCCTCTCCCTCTCTCCTCAATTTCATGTTTTTTTTCGCCATTTTATTGTTGAAATTGTGTGGGTTTGTTTGAGGCCGAAATGGGTTCTAGGGTTCAGATTTTTGTGTTTGTTGACTGGAAATCAGTTGATTTGTGTTGGGTAATGATGGATTGAAGATGAGGAAGCATGAAAATAGATTGAAAATGGAGATTTGATGATTTTTTTCTTATGATTGAATTTGGTCCGAAAATACAAATGTTGATTTTGACGGTTTTAGGAGGATTTGAGTAAAACCAATGGTGATTTTCAGTTTCTGGGAATGATTTGAGTTAGTTGGAATGATTGCGAACATCGAGTTCTGCTCGATTCGGGATTTAGTATATTTTTGAAAATATTTTTTTTCGTTGCGGGGACTGAGGTGTAAATTACTAATTTTCTGAAATAATTGAGGGGTTAGAACTGATATTTTACATGGGTGGTCAGATTTGTAATTTTGGAAAAATATGGTAGAGATTTGTAATTTTTGGAAAATTGTGGGTAATTTTGCAAATTTGAGAAATTGGAGGTTTTATTTATAATTTGAGTTATTTAGGGGATTTAATTATAAATTCTAAAATTTTTGAGATTAATTATTAATTTCTGAGGTCTTAGGAACTAAAGTGTAATTTTATGAAGTTCGGGGACCAAATTGTAATTTTACATAGATTTTGATTTTTGGTACGAGAGTGTTAGAATTTTGACCGAAATAGGTTTTCGACCGTTGTTTGAGTGTCCAAGTCTGCATATACATATGCACGTATTTCAGTGCAACCACAGTACCAACATCATGTCTTTGATTTTGCTTTGATAATTATTTCAGTTTCGTGTTTTGGTCAGCAAGGTTGACCAGCCACCATTGGAGTTTGAAGGGGCCATTTAGTTTGGATTTCCAGGTGAGTGAAATGGCAGCTTCAGGCACATATGATGTTTTGTCTTTGCTGTGTCTGAGTCTTTGCATGTAAATTGGAATTATTAAAAGATCGAAAAAAATCCTAAAATTTGGTTTACGTGAAAAACCTACTTTGAAATTTATTATGTTTTGTAATAGATGTTTTGTTTGGGCTTTTGTTGGTTTTTGAAATAAATATTATGTTTTAATATTTAATATGGTTTTGGGTAATAAACCTTCTATTTGAGTTTTAAGATAATTGTTATTTATAAAATGTTCTGTTTGTATTTAAGAATATTTTCTAAAACATGTATTGATTTTTGGGTTTAAATTTATTTTTGGAATAAAATACTATGTCTAGTATTTGAAATATTTTTTTTGGTAAATAAACGTTTCGGTTGAACGTTTGATAAATTTGGTAAACAAGATGTTGTTCGGCATGTTGCCTTCTTGGATTGTTTTTTTTAAATATATATTTGCATACATTTTAGAAAAGATGTTACGATATGAGACACCTACGTTACGGGGGTAAACATAACCTTTGGCATACAATGTGAAAACTCAGTTACCAGGGTAGGCGGTAACACTCAGTTACCAGGGTAGGTGGTAACCCGTGTGTCTACCTGACACACGTGACTATATGTTTTTTGTGGCAGAGGTCCATGTATTTTTTCAGTGGCGGAGATTCACGTATGTGTTTAGCGGCAGAGTCCACATATGATCTAGTGACGAATTCCACGTGTGATATTGATAGTGGTCCCATGTTAGAATGTTTTGGTACAAAATTTTGGTGAGTCTATGTTATTGCTCATTTCCCTGTATTGTATTGTTTTGTAGTCTGACGAGGTATATCTAGCTGGAGCATGAGGATTGCAATACTCGCAGATGTACTTAGATCAATATCTGCTTTGTTACAGCCTTGAGACCCTTAGGGTGGACAAAGTACTATTTAGAGCCCCTAAAGCTGTTGGCTGTTAGTCCTTTTGAGTTGAGTACCATTTGGACTCCTAAGGTTGCTAGTTTATTTTTATCTGATCAAGTCAGCACAGTTCTAATGTAATACGGGCATATGATCAATGATCATTAGCTCAGGATATCATTCGGTATGATATCTACATAGCATGATTTGTGGCTTTGAAAATATTTTCGATTTGGTACAAATGATAAATTTTTGACTCTGATAACATTTTCATTTTTGTTACAAATGGTAGACTTTGGCATGAATGCATGTTAAGAATTTCTATACATTTTATCATTTACGTCTTTCAAATAATTGTTTTGTACGTCGACCTAACTGTTGTGCTTTGGTTGCGAAGGGTTTCGAAATGAATTTCGAAACTACTACTTGTATAAAATCATGTCTATTTTGGTCAGGAGTCCTGTAGATTTTCGACTGAGTCTGATTTAACCATGAAAGTAATCAGACGTAATTGTCAAGGATTATGTGTTATCGAACCTCGAGGAAAGTTCGATGCATGTGGGGAAACGTGAAATGTCGAGTATGTGATGGGAGTGTGAACAACATACGTAGCACGTTGTGGAAGATGTATGTTATCTGGAAAAGCAGTATAACGTACGTTATAGAGGTAAGACGTACATTATCTGGGACAAGGATGATCAACGTACGTTGGCTGAGAACGACGTACGCTGAGATGTGTTTTATTCGAAACTCGTAGCTACTGGCAGCATCACCACGTACGTTATAGGGGCACGACGTATGTTGTGCATCACCACAATGTATGTTGTCACTATATACGATGTACGTTACCTTTGATCTACAATGCTTAAAATTGGCCGAAACCCATCATTCCATCATTTTACTCTCAAAATATCACTCAAAAATCTCTCAACTCGTCTGAAATCTTTTACATTGCTTCCCCAACGTCCTTAATCCACTTCTGAGGTAAGATTAACGTCCTTTCTTCCATTTAAACTCAGTTTCATGCATCAAATTGTCACATGTAAAATCTGTCCGAGATTCATTTTGGGTCCTGATTTTTAATGATTTTGAGTTAGTTGATGTTAGAATAAGTTAGAGGGGGCTTGTAGGATTGTGATTTAAGCATTGAATAAAGTGATTTGGTGTGTTTTTGGAGAAGCTAGGGTTAAGTACGAGTTTTATGATTTTGAGGACAATCTGTTATTTGTTTGTGAAATCT
>CAODLS010090374.1:0-10166 GCA_948243855.1 Flueggea neowawraea | reverse complement strand
GGCTCCCATAGACGGTTCGCCTCGTACGCCGGTCACGGGCTCGCTACGGGTCATGACAATTATGATTATGTTTTATGATTCAAGGATATTATTTTCAAAACTTATTTTTGGTTAAATTATTTTAATATGACTAATAAGTTGGTTAATAAACGAATAAGCTGGGTAGTATGTCTGAATCATCGAAGCTTGTATGAGATGAATCGAGTCTCTAGTTCGATTCATCTTGTACATTAGTCATGATCTGGAAATAGGTCGTGGTAGCCTCCTCTTGCTCCTTTATACCGCTGCACTTGATTTTTTTCCATAAGCAAGAAATTTAATCTTAATTAATTCCTCCTGAAGATTAGCTTTTTTCCTTTTGCAATATTTGACTTCTCATTCCTTCCCTCTTTTCCCGTGATTTTGGTAGCTAATATCCCTTCCCTGGAGTTTCTTTATTTTTTGCCCTCTCTTCTAAGGAAATGCCTTGGGAGTCGTACCCCTCTTATCCAGGTTGGTTTTCCTTTTCTGAAACTCCTCTTTTCTTGGATTGTTTTCGTAGACTGTTATCTAATCTTTGTATCCGGCCTTATCGGATGGGCTGGATTGTCTTAGTTAGGCCCGTTGGCCCCAAATCTAAAATATACCATAAACAATTGTCCCTAGTGTATTCTTGGTTTGAGTAAAAAACATGAACACATGCAAAAATCTTTGTAATTTTATTGGAAAAACCTTCTACAACATTTTGTGCTGTTCTATTGGTGAGTTCTCCTGCAAATAATACAAATGAAATTCTCCAATGGACTATTGGCGCAATAGAAAATTTAAGATTAATGTCGCAGTCGCCACTAAGCCCATCACCTGAGTTTTCTTATTATTATTTGTTTTTTTAAATTAGACCAAGTTTGTTGCCAACCATTATACCCATTGAATCCAAACCGTGTGAACCCATACATACACTTCTTTATTGGAAAAAAGATAAAGCAAGTCATGTGGGTTTAACATATGTCTTCTTGCAATGGACCAACGTGGACCACCTTTCCTTCTTTCTCTTTTGTTTCCCTTTTCCTTTCCCAGTTATGCAACCACCATCATCTTCTGCTTTTCTCAAAAAATGTTGGTACCCAGAACATTGCATCCTATAAGCATGTTTTCTCGTCTGCTACTAACCTCTATTGAGAATTCGGTCACGAAACATAAAATCCTTTCAAATGATTTCATTGTGTGTATATGGGGCAAATATAAAATGTGCTTCATTTTCAAATAAGCTCTGGCTAGTAGGAGTGGTAATTGTTAGATTGCTTCATTAGCAGGAGAGGTGATTATTAGAATGATCCCCTAGCGTAAGAGGTGATCAATAGTTCTACTTCAATTCGTTTGTGTAAACTTCTGCTTAAGCCCCCATTACATATATGTACATATATGATGTGTGTTATGATATTTAAAGAAAAAAATGAAGTATTTGTCAGATTAGTTATGTCTTAAAGGAAAAGTAAGTTTTGTTTATGACTTCATTTGATTCCGATGATGATTTATGAGTAATATTTTATATTAATCAAATATATGCGTTTACAATAGTATATGCTTTATGTACAATTTTCAAAATGAGAGATTATGAGTGATTTGAATTTAGTTTGAATGAGTATAAGATCTAATGGGTGTATCAAAACGATTCAAATCATTTGAGCTTCAAAGTACATTGAATTGTATGGAAGCATTTTCATTTTACTTAACATTAAATTGTTTTTATTCAAGTTAAATTCTATATATTGTTAATGAAAACAAAAGTTATATGTTTTATTTAGTTATGAAAATATTTGATAGAAAATTCATTGCATAAATGGTTTATGTTATTTGATTCGATTTTAACTTTATTTAATATAAACAAATGTTTTGTTATGTTTTATTTACTCATTAAGCACGTAGTTTCGCTCACTGTACTCTAAACCTTCCAGTTTGTCTTGCAAGTTATTTAGGCCCAACAAGTCTTCAATTTTTACTATCGGATTGGCCCATCAATCCTGCTACCACTTTCTTGTATTTACCTATTTTTTCTTGAATATTGTCTTGTATTGGATTCTCTTCAAGCCTTGTTGTAGAAATTAGGTTGTGATATGAATATTGAGATGTTATGCATGTTATATATATATATATATATATGGTTAATGGAATAATTATGCACAAAAAGAAGGGTTTGTTAAGGATAATACGTTTAGATACCCGAGGCATTGGGGTTTCGAGGTGGGCTCCGCTCCCTCAATTTCTGAACCGGTAATGGCCAAATTCGAGTCATGACACTGGCACTGGTGGATGAGACAATGAATGAAAAATCTAATGAGACCAGTCTTGTTAGAGGATCTTAAAGATGCACTCTCCAGTTCAATATGCAACCCCTAAAGAGCCTAGGATCGGATGGCCTTACAGTAAGATGTTTCCAGAGGAATTGGCAGTTGTTGAAGGATAGCATTTTCGAAGTAGAACCAAAATTTCTTAAATAATGGCCACCTCTTCAAAGCCTTGAAAAGGACAAGCATTGTGGTTATTCCAAAGGTACATCACCTAGAGACTATAAAGCATTTTATACCTATATCTTTATGTAATGTGGTGTATAAAATTTTCTTTAAAGTGTTGGTCCTTAGGCTTAAACCATACCTTAATAGTCTAATCTCACCCAACCAAAATGCTTTTTATCCCGGGGCAGATGATACAAGATAATATCATTACTATTCATGAATGTTTGCATTCTTTAAAGCAAAAAAGTAAGGGTAGATGGGTGAGTTTGGCCTCGAAATTAGATTTGTATAAAGCTCATGATTGTGTAGAGTGGGTTTTTTGTTGGGTGTGTTGAAGAAAATGGGATTTAATGTAAAGTGGTGTTGATGGATTGCAGAGTGTATCTCTACGGTCTGCTATGATATTATTTTTAATGGTAGTCCTATAACCATTATAAAGCGTAAAAGAGGATTAAGGCTATTTGATAATAGATGGTCAACATTTAGATCCTTTATATTTTGATGATGAACAAAACCTAAAATGAACAATGTTCTTCATAAAGTACATTTTGATAGGATCAATGTACGTCATGGTATGCACAACGTACATCTTGGATGCCACTGTACATGAACAAAGATGGAAAATCAAACAAAAGCCACTGGGTGGTTCAGGTGCAACAACAACATACGTCTTACAAATACAACGTATATTTTGATCTACGCCAACGTACATCTTGGAGAGAAAACGTACACTATATTCACTCGAGAAATTGAAGAACATTTGAAGGTTTGAAAGATTGATGATCAACACACATTTGGTTAAAGGTGCAACATATGTCATCATGAAAGACAAAACAAAGATGTGAAGATCAGATAATAAATGCTTGTACTCCACATGGATCCAGGTAAAATTCAAGTACAACGGCAAACTGAAGCATTGTAACTTACGTCATACTCAATAAATACGTACGTCATGGTTGGGAGAATGTATGTCAGGTTAGATACAACGTACAACATAAATTTCAGATGAGAAACATGAGCTACTGGATTGATAAGTCAACGTACGTCATCTGGGTAATTGGCGATGATCGACGTACGTCATGGTAATGGTAACATACATCATCTAGGAATTATGTATGACAATGTACGTCTTGTATATTGCACAGTACTACAAAAGTCTATTAGTGCATTAAATGAAACCCATGACAAACCACAACAGCTATAATTTGTCTCGCAACATTCCAAAAACGAGAGAGAAATATAAATACAAGCTTGGTGTGACACCCTAACCCTACATAACCATGCATAGCATATATTTATAGGTACATGCATTACATAAGCATTTTTATATAGAGTTCGTTATTTATAGTTATAACTGAAGATACAAAGATAAATACTTAAGGAATTAGTTAGATAATAACTATTAGATACAATTGCATAGTCGCAACAAATATCGGTCAAACCTATAATGTTAAATTCACAATTAAAATTGAAATCTTAATCTTATGTGTGTCAAATAATATTTGAAAGATACAAGTTTTAAATTAAATGTGTGAACCAAGAATAAAAGAGGGACTAAAAAGAGTGCAAGCAAAGAAACGGGACAAATGTGAAAATTAGTATTTATGTGTGTATGGTACGAAAACTCTCACCCACAGTTGTTGCCTAACATATTACAGCGCGTGAATAGCCTCCACACCTCTGAATCATAATTAACCATATGCTCACTTATCAACTAACTTTGATCACTACACTTAGGTAAGATAAATATTAGTGAAGTCATGATTAGGTAGCAATTTTAACCGACTCAACCTTCTGTACATAAATACACGGACACCAACATGCTTTCAACACCCTTTCTTCATTCGAAACCACATCAACAAAACTAATCCTATCTTAAAAAATATCAACACTTGAAATCCAAACCTACAGACAAGATTTCTTCCATCGCTGCTCATCCTTTTCTAGTCACCGAGGAAGGTATAAGAAAAAGGTACTCCTGAACTCGTAATAACTTCTAATAATAGTCTGTTTTCTTCCAATTTTTGAAATTGCTAGAAATGCAATTTCTTATAACTCAAAGAATAAAAGTTGTAAATTTTTTGTCTTCTATATGCCTGTAAAAAATTTTGAGCCAATTTTGTGTCGTTTGATATTTATGGTCTAAATAGTACAAACTGTCCTGATTAATGGTTCAGTGAGGACAGTCTGATTATATACTGATATTGGAAACCCTAGAGACTTAATTTGGAAATGTTTAAAACATAAAAGTTGTAGATAAGAATGTCTTTTAACTTCTTGTAAAATTACGCAACTTTAATTTATATGTGTAGGGACTTATACTCGTATATCTAAGACTTGCCAGACTAGTAGTTTTGTCCAACAATGTTTGATTTTAGGTTATGTTATAAATTCTACTGATACTTATGTAGATTGAATTAGACTTTGATATTTTTCATAAATAGGATTATATGAATTTAGTTTCCAAGCCAACAAACTTTGCCTTATTTTAATTTCTGTAATCAAATTTATGAACAAAAGACTAGGGAAAGCTATGTCTGCTCTGTTTCAATTTGTGGTTTGAATTGATAAATTTACTGCACCTCATGTAGGTGGAATTAAACAACCTGACTTATATCCTTAGAAATATGTATGTTTCTAGTTTCTAAATAAATTTACAAAGATCAATTTGGTGCTGAAATGAATGAAATATGGTCAAATTATTAGGAGATGTTTAATCTGTCCTGTAACTGGAACAAGGCAGCGGTTTGTATGAATTTGGACAGATAGCGGTTTGTAATATGTCCTAAATTATACCAATTGAACTAGGATTCATGCTTTATATGGACAGAAAGCTCATGTATAATTTCATGAAAAATTTATATCATATTCATTTGAAGTCTATGACTCCTGAAATACCAAATACCAAAAATAAGATAGAATGTTCAGTTGAAACAAAACTAAGAAAAACACTATAGGAACTATTTTGATATATTTTCAACAATAGGGAACGAAATTGAAACTTTATAAAATAGAACACCAAAGAGAATGAGAACCAATGTTTATAGTTTATAGATGCAATTGATCTATAGATTAAATAAATTCAAAGAATCAAGTCATTCGCTAAGATATAAGGACTAAATTGAAACGAATTTATATTTAATGGCTAATCAGTAAATTTATAGAAAATGTATTCGATATTCATAAATTTAATTTTTAATATTGTATAGACCCAGAGGATCCAAACACTCGTAGATTGGGGAACTAAAAGTCGTCGGTGCTTGACATGTATACTAGAGGCAAAGTTGAGTAGAAACTAGAGGTGTCTCAACTTGTTTGCTGTGTGAAATGAAATGTGCCTACTTTGATAGTTTGACTTGACATGTGAACATATGATTACGTGGAATGATTTTCTTTCTACACGTGAAAATATATATTTGATATCTAATATTGCTTACAAGTGACATGTGTATGATATATGAACCATTTAAGGACCTGTTATAATCAAATGATCAGAATATGATATGATCTTATCGGATATGACTTTGTTTATCGTGCATAAGTGAATATGATTTGGCTTGTCCATATGCAAAAAGATAAAGATGATATGATTTACAGTCACAAATATTGTTTATATGCATAGTTTGATTATAGATTGAATTGGTATATGTCACTTGCATTATCGACTTAAAAGGCGGGCTTGGCCAACATGCTCAAGCTTTCTTATAGTTACATGATATGATTTGAGACGTCTGTATAGTTTACATGATCCAAGACTTAATGTCTCTGTAGTTCACAGATCGTCAGCTGGCTTATAGTTTCGAGACTATATGTCTTTACAGTATCAAACTTGGGTTGAGACTTTTCATGTTCTGACCAAGATCCAAAATAAAATTGGAATTGCATTCCCTTGTATCATTTCATACTGTATGTTTAATATATATAAGTTTGGATGCGTATGCTATTTGCTGTGGATTTATCAATGATACTTTCTCTCATTTAGTAGCTACTCATATAAAGTGCTACTATTTTTTCAGGTCTTTAGCTTGTACAGTTTTTAGAAGTTGATCAAGCGTGAGGCTGATTGACTGTCATATGCATATGGAGCACATGTCATCCAGTTGGGTCCTACACCCTCTCTCCTCTGCATTTTGCTATCATTGTACATATATAAGAGGAAACATAGATGGTTGTTTGTATATTTGTTAGAATCTTTTACATGCTTTGTTGAAAAAATTTGATACGTATATTCGATATGAATGATTTGTATAAATACATGTTTTGTGTTTATATTTTCATATTATATTACGAATATAGGATATAATAAGGTGTGACACTTGGAAGGTCAGAAACAATAATAGAACACTTGGGCATTCATTTCTAACAATAGCCAAGCATCAAAGCTTCTCTCTCTCTTATTGATACAAGGCTATTGTTCATTAATTTCATTCATTAATACTTGTATCATTAGTTCATTTATTGTTAGAGAGTGCTTGAAATATAGTTTCTAAGAGTGTTTGTGAGTGGGATCAAGGGGTAGATCCTTAGGTTGGTTTATTCTTGAACCGAAATCAAGAAAGTTGTAAAAGTTCTTACTTAGCTTGAAAGTGGAGTTGTAATTTCTGTTGAGAGATAGTGGAAGTCTTAAGTGGTGATACTTAGGTAGTGGACGTAGGCAAAGATTAATGCCAAAATTCCAATAATAACCCACCTTCTTTTTGTCGATGATACATTTGTCTTTGTTAGAGCGAATGAAGCTAAGATTGACACATGGATGGAGGTATTTAGGCAATTCGAAGGGGATTAAGTGGTGATAGTTAAGTAGTGAATGTAGGCAAAGAGTTGGTCGAACCATTATATATCCTTATGTTGTTTCTTCTTTACTTGTTTCAATTCCAAAAAAGCTCAAAGCTACACATACCACACTATTCACCCCTCCTAGTGTGGTAATTGACTATATAATTGGTATCAGAGCTTGGTCTCTTAGTTGATTCGACTTAGCTTTCGAAGATTAAAAAATCCAGGATGGCTTTGAATATAGGAACACACACCGAAGGCTATGCGGTAAATCACCTTCCTTTCTTCAATGGCTCCAATTTCAACTATCGGAAGAAAAGGATGAATATCTTCATTCAAACCTATAATATTGAAAATTTGAAGGTGATCGTTCTAGGTCTCGAAATTCCAAAGAAGGAAGATGGCTCTCCCAAAGAGTGTAAAGATTTTGGTGAGGAAGATTGGAAGAAACTCCATTCAAACTCCAAGGCAACCCAACTCTTATATTGTGCCTTAAATATGGAAGAGCACAATATAATCTCATATTGTGAAAATGCTAAGGAGATTTGGGAGATGTTGGAGGTGACTCGTGAAGGAACCACTCAAGTGTTAGTTTTGTGCCTAACTCAATCATGTAAACATTGTCATTTGATTTATTTAATAAAGAGGCATTTTATTTCTATGAAATATTATTTTTTTTATGAAGATAAAACTCCATGAATAGTCTACTCTTCCTTGTGCCATCAAGTGTGTGACTTGATAGTAAAACCATAAGGATAAAAAAGAACACTATTCTAAATGTCCCTAATCGATCATTATTATGAGAATGATAATGAATTAATATTAGTATGTTGCTAATTAGATAATCACATTTTACTGATTATGGATATGAGATATCAACTTAGAACATAGATCCATGTTGGAGAACATGTATTCGATTGGCTCGCTATGAAAGATCTTTATGGATTGTTGTCACAAAGAAGCTTTCATGCAGTGGTGATGTTTAAGTCATCTTACTGAAACTCACTATCGACTCCTACATGAGGAATCACATGTTTTGACTTAGTCAAATGTTATCTGTAATAGGGTAATAATAAAGGCTATGATTGGATATGTCATGAGTCATGTAGAGGAGTGATAGTGAGAGTGATGGATTTGTTCCTCTTAATAAGAGTGATATCTCTTAGCCACTTGATGAGTAGGATTGATAGAATGTATGCATACTCGAATGAATTGATAAAGGGGTTTATCAATGTCATTTGCCATATCAATCTACTTGAAGATCAAGAAATATGCTAAGCAATATAAGGTTGACATGTGACGATGCGTTATGCTTAGATGAGAAATCATGTGACAAAAGGATTAAACATCAGACTGTGAAAGGTTAACTCGGATCACCGACATCCACTCAACTTTGGATTGCCATAATGTATTACTAGATACCGCTTATGGAATTTGGGCCTAAAGGTTTGGGACAAAGCCCATTGCCAATTTTGTGTGGGCCTATTGAGTCACACATAAGAACGAACTGGATTAGTTACAAATGTTCTCTCTTTAGTGATTGAATTATTAAGATGATTAATATGATTAATCAATAATAATTCAGGGTTTTATGATTTATGTACTAAATAAGATTTAATACATAGTCCATTAATGTAATTAATCAAAAATTTTGTTTATTACACTGCGTTGTATGCTTATGAATGTCATTAAGTGGTTTTGAATTCCAACAGTGGTATCAGAGCCACATCCACCATCAAGTATTAATGAGATTAATACATACTGGAGTTTTAATTAGCATCTCGTTTCATGAGCAATGCGAATTATAAACCTCCTTCGCAACCGGCTTGCGAAAACCACTTAAACTCACCCAACACTTAATCAATATAGATGTTTATCATGATATGATTATGATTGTATTGAATGATGATTCAATATGCATGGTGCATGACATAGCCCAATTAACCAATGTGGATGGATTTAAATTTTTGTAATGGTTGGCCAAATGTGCCTATTTCAATTGCAGCCTGCGTGTCATTTTTTGGCGAGTGTGCCTATTTTTTTTTAGAACAGGTTAGTATAGAAATATATATAAAATATTTGTAAAAGAATATGGAGATCGAAGACCACCCTAGGTTAACCCTGATCTTTCACATTGGCTTGTGAAGATCAACTTAGATTTGGGATTTGTCATGACACGTTTACATTATGTAACATATATATATATATATACACATATGATGCATATATGCCATGATTGTATGAATGTATTTTATATCCCACAAACAAACTTTATCCCTACAAATAGTAAGTCGGTAAAATGCCTTCCATAACCAATACATGTCAACGCTTTCTTCATCGGTGTTGTAGTTTCTACCTCTGCAGGGTGCACCAGGTTACCTTAGTGAGGCAATGGGTAGATAATGGTTATCTACAATTTGGTTATGGTTTGACTTAATATGACTATCAAATTAGTTTTGGGCTTAGGGTATAAAGGGATTTAAATGTCGGGACATGATATGTCAAAATCCTTAGAAATACAAGAGTTATATATGATATAATTGAAAGGAGTTTTTACCTAACTAGCTAAGGTTAAGGACTAGCTTAGCTGACTTAACTTTGAGTGAAATATGAATCTTGTACCCTGATGAACACATATTCATACGTATTTATATGCATTAATTTATATTTTTTTGAAAACAAATTGAGTGTTTGTCATTAGTTTTGGTACTTCTATGCTTTATATTGTGTTTTTCAGGTTAATTGATGATGTCTTGATTAATTGAGTGAAAACAAGTCGAAACGGGGCTTGAACGATGACATTTGAGGCATTGGGAGTGAGACACGGCCTTGGAATGACAAGGCACGTCAGTGGGAGACTTGAGGAAGCAAAACCATGAATAAATGGACACACACAGA
>CAODLS010090350.1:0-20796 GCA_948243855.1 Flueggea neowawraea | reverse complement strand
CAGACTTATTTATTGAATTTTTGATAGTTAACCTTTTACCTATCCAGTATAGCAACTTGAGATCATTTCACGTGATGTATTTATGTTCATGGCATTGCAACCAAGAATCATAGCATGTTGGAAGAGAACGACCATTTATGGAATGGTAGCAAGATTTGTTTCTGGCCCTACAGATTAATGCAGTTTGAAGACCCTAACCTGGACATTCACAAAAAAGAAAAATATCTCGTGCTTCTTGTTCAATAGCTTGTATTAGGAGATCAAAGTGAAAGGAAATTTGTATTTATAGAGATCATACAAATGTATTAGTGCAATTTTGTATACATTTGATATTTAATTCTTGTATATTAAATATATTTTTTCTAAATATTTAAATTTTAAAAAATATTTCATTTATTTTTGGCATTTTATTTAATTAATTAATAATGTTAAGTAATAAATAAATTTTGGCATTTTTATTTAATCAATTAAAAAAATATTTAAAAATTATTGGGGAAAAATTACTTTCAAACGTTTCGACAAATTCGTCGCAGTATTTGCCCAAAGTTTGAGAGGAATTCGTCGCAAAAATTGCTAGGAATTCGTCACAATATGGCCTGTTGACTTGGCTCGATGATTGCGACGAATCTTGGGCCGTGCACAACATTGCGACGAATTCCGCGCAAAAGTTTTTAGCGACGAGTTTTTTGTCGCAAAATCAGAGTTGCGACGGATTTCCATTATTGTTCGTTGCAAAAACTTTTTTTTCTTGCAGTGTACTTGGAGCATCTCCAATGGTTCTCTTCATAGTTAATATATAAATAGAGAGTATAATTAATATTTTTTAAATATAAAGAGTAAAAAGTTTATTTGACTCTAATGCTAGTCTTTAACTCAACTATTTAAAATCATATAATGACAAATGAAATTAAAAGAGATACATGGTAATTGGAGAAAATGAATGAATATTTAAGAGAGAGTGGAGAAATAGAAAATAAAGTACTTTAATTTCATTAATAACATGCAAAATAAAGAGTCATTTAGACTATGTATTTCTAATTAGTGAAATTCACTCTCTATTTTATTTTTTGAGATAAAGGATGATATAAAGAGTGAGGTGGAGCCAGATTTTAGTGGTTAACTCTTTATAATAAAGAAAATTGTCAATTTAAAGAGAGTATTGGCAATGTTCTTAGTCATCTTGATCATCTGAGAATTAATAAAGTCAGTCCAAATTTACCCATAAGACTTTCCCATTATTGAAAAAGTTAAAATTATTAACTCTATGATAATTAATACTACTTAAAAGGAACATCGAATCTTCAATCTCTACCATACATGCGCATAGAGAGAAGAAAAGATCACATAATTAAAGAAATAATAATGTATCTTTTACTGTATCTTAAGACTTTAATCTCTTTTTTAACTCGGACAAAAACAAAACAAGAACGTGTGTTTAGTTAAAAAGTGAAAGCAAAGAGAATATATATGAAGACATTGGAATGAGGAAACAAAATTGATTGATTTGTCCTTTAAAAGGAAAATGGATATGAAATTGAAGTGTACCTCTCTAGCGACTTTTTTTCTTTATTTTAATTCTAATTTATGTACTATTATATAGACTTTTTTCTTTATTTTAATTCTAATTCATGTACTATTATGTATATATATCAACCACAAAAGTTGCTAAATGCTTTTTCCAGAATCCGAGGTTGCGTCGCCTCTTTCACAATGGAGATCGATGATAATCTTCTTAGTTCAAACAACAATTCACTTCTACAGAAATTTTAATGTGTAAATGTATCGCCTCCTTTTATTTAGTTCCTTATAGGGCACTAACAAGTAACAACCATTAATTCGCTAACATTTCTTTATGAAGTTGCGTCAAAATCACCAAGTATATTGATCTAAGCGAGCTTCATCTATTAAAGTGTTAAAGTATAAAAAGAATTTCACGTTGCTAAGTATGAATCATCTCTTAGGGTTATATTCAAGTGGGAATTCTCCCCTTACAAGGTATCTTTTAGAGTAGAATGAACTTTGTCGCTTGCAAAGATCCGTCTCAACTTAAATTTGAATTTGTCAGATACTGGAACGATATCTATAACTAAGTTAATGAGATATTAAAATTGTGTATAAATATTGAGTGATTTCATCAAAAGAACACTTCTATTTTATCTTGCCAAGAGAGAGAGAGCGAGAAAGGATCATTGGATTAGTTTCTTTACTATTTACTGCAAGAGAAAGTTAAAACTTTTGATTAGGTACCTTTTGGAATAGAATGAGCTTTGTCGCTTGTAAAGATCCGTTTCAACTCAAATTTGAATTAATTAAATATTAGAATGTTATTATAACTAAATTAATCAAATGCTAAAATGGTGTATAAATATTGAGTGATTTCATCAAAAGAATACTTTTACTTTGTTTTGCCTTGAGACTAAGAGAAAGAAAGAGAAGGGATCATTCGATTAGTTTCACTATTTACTGCAAGAGAAAGTTAAAACTTTTGCTTAGTGTTTAAATAATTTTTAGGTATTAAGCTCTTGCATATCTTTTTTTTTTTTTATCTTGATTGGTTTTACCATCAATCCAACAACGAGGGGCTTCAAACATGGGCCCAAAATCTACCCCGTTAGGGTGTGAAGTTCTAATACCACATAGAAGTCCATATCGACTTATAAATATGCAGGTGTTGAAACCTATTTAAATAAAATCAATTAGTTTGTACTAAGTCTACCATCCACATTGTTATAAACAACTTATTTATTTTATACTTTCTCAATGTGGTATTACTTTCCCAACACATAGTAATTATATATATATATATATATATATATATATATATATATATATATATGATCATTTTTTGAAATTAACCTTTTGTCTTTCTAAGAGCATAACCAATGGGGTTAATACCCCCACGGTTGGAATTTTCCAACCGTCAGTGGACCCCACAAATAGACATTTTTTTAAAAAATTAATAATTCAATTTTTTTATTTTATATATTTCTAAAATATTAATTTTATTTTCAATAATTTAATTTTTTTTTATTTTATATATATTTTTAAAAATATCAAAATATATTTTCGGTTGAAAAAATAAGTGGAATAACTCACACAAAATATTTTATATTCTTTTTAAAATTATTTACAATGTAATATTTTTAGTATTTTTTATTAATATTTAGACATTATTGTAATTTCTTATTAATAAAATTATATTTTTAATGCTTAATTTTTAATTTTCAAGTTATATTATAATTTAAATATTTATTCAATTAATCATTAAATTTTATTTTACTAAAATTATTAATTTTAAATATTCAATTAAATAATTATTAAAATAAATATATATACTATAATTTTTAAAAGAATACTTTTAATTCAAATATTAACTTACAAAATATTTATGTCAAATAAATATTTTTTATTATAATTTAGATGTTATACATAAATAAAACAATAAGTGAACTGATTGTGGGTTCCATAATAGAATATAATGAGAAGTTAACTATTAGGGAAAAATAGTTTGTTGAGTGAGGAGTTAGAGTATAGTGAATGAATTATTAATGTGGAAGACTCGTCAACTCCAAAAAGAATTAGTACATTAGAGATGCCCTAAATTCAGATAAAGGTAGCTACATATATACTTGAACTATTTGTGTGACGGACAAATACTAAAGGTGAATTCAGCTTCATATCGGAATGGCACTTGATTTACTTTCTATATAAACACAATTGTGCCAAGAATATTATCAAAACAAAGCAAAATCCTCATCCTCAAAGGACTAATTTAGAGCATAATTATATGACGAGCTAATTGACTTAGGGTAATTTTAAGGTTTCTTAAACTTTTACTTTAAAGAGTGGTTATTGTTATTTTTCATATTAGATTATTAGCAGTTTTCCTTTTCTGAACAAAGTATTCTCTTTTCTTAAAATGTTGAAAGTTTATTCATTTAGGAAGTACATTTAATTCTTGGTGAGGAATTCTAATGAAAAAGTTTTCTATTAAAAAACATCAAATATTAATTCCATTGCTATCTTTGTTCAAAGTCTTATACAATCAGAACGTTGTTGCCCAGCAAGCCAAGCTTTAGTAGAAAAGAACAAGAAAAAAACTCAGGTTGGGTCTTATAGCCTGTGGCTTTTGTCAGATGCTCCAGACATAACCCTAGATCGAACGTCTCAACATCTTTCTTTCTTTAAAAAAACTCCATTAATCCTTTCTTTTAGCTTGGATCTAACAAAGAGCAAAACAAAGATATAGAATCCAGTAGTATATTTGTGCGAAAGAAATGTTCAAATTGATCAGCAAAGGCAATGAATATTGTCTGATCCATTTATCTTTCAATTAGTACTTCAGTGAACAGGAATCTCCATTTTTATATGCACATATGATCTATTGCATGCAACTTTGATTTTCCCCCCTTTTTGTGAAAAAAAAAAAAGAAAACCAGCTCAAATGAATCTCTTTGCTTGCTTTTGCTACAATATGATTTTTTTTTGTGACAACCACATGCAATCTCATTTATTCTTATGTAGATTAATTAAAGATCCAATGTATGTATAGATAGATGATCTATAACATACATAATTTGTTGTCAAATTTACAATGTTTATTTATCAGTAAATTCTAATGATAATTACAATTCTTTTGCCTACCAATTAAGGGATATGAATTTTTCTCCTTTATTAAATTTTAATAGGGTCATTTATAGATACACGCAACCCAAAATTGTAATTTGTAATTTACAGATTCAGCGGTCCACTTTCAATATTTTGACAGAAATTTCAAAATTACTTTCGTTATGGTACTAATTTTATAAATATGTTCATTTTTCATACTCGTTTAAAATTTGTTTATCTGTTGTTTATATGTTGTTTAACTGTTGTTTCTTGTTTTAAAACTTGAATGTTGTTTGTATATTATTGATATCTTTTTTTATATGTTGTTTTTTTTTATGGTCCAATTTTGGAGTTGTTTCAAACTTGTTTATTTGTTGTTTCTTGTTTTAAAATTTGAATGTTGTTTATATATTGTTGATATCTTGTTATACATTATTTATATGTTGAAAACAACATATATACAATATATCAATAACATATAAACAATATATAAACAAAAATCAGCAACATATAAATTACAAATTTATTTATATATTGTTTTTAATATATAAACAACAAATCAACAACATATATCTTGTTTATATGATGTTTTTATGTTTGAAACAACATATAAATAATGTATCAACAACATATAAAAATACAAAGTTGTTTATATATTGAAAAAATATATAAGTAATATATAAATAAAATATCAACAATATATAACAACATTCAAACAATATATAAACAATAAACAATATATAAACAACATAACATGTCTGTGAATTTGAAAAGTGACGTGCGTATGTACGAAATATTCTACGTGTATTTGTAATAAGCATAATTTGCTCGTATGGAATAAATATTGCAAACTTTTGTGGGGTTATCACGTAATTACCACATTTTAATAACCTTGTAACTTAGTTGTAACATAGTCGAATCAAAAATTAAATTTTACTAGAAACTCATTTATACTGAAGTCGTCTCCACCATTAAAGAGGGACGAAAGATCGATTTTTGGTGGAAGTAAATAATACAAGTCATAAAAAAAGGATTAATTACACTATAAACGGTATTTTAGACCTTTAATTACAATTTAACATGTAGTAACCCAGTTTTCTTAATTTTTGGTCCACTATTTACAACTCTACTTCATTTTTTCTTACTTCGCACGGAATAAATTGATATTTAGTCCTCTTCTTTTCTCTTTTTTTTTTTGTCTCATTTAACCACTATTTCTCTCTCTCCTCTTTCTCCCTCTCGCCCTCTCTCTTCTCTTTCTCTCCTCTCCTTCCTCCCTCCTTAACAATTATGTCCACTCATTCTCCTCCTCGATTCTTGATCTCTGCCTCCCTCCTTTCCGTCCTCTCTCTCCTCTTACGGTCTTCCTTTCTCTGTCATCGTCTTTCGTCGTCTCTCTCATGTCCGTCTCTCATCGGTTTCCACCTCATTCCTCTCTTCCCGTCATCCGCATGTTCTGGATCTTGTCTTTGCGATCCGATCTACTTTCTACACGCTCTAATCTGTCTTCTCAGCTACGGTTCTTTGCCTTTTTGTCTCGTAGGTGTTGTCGTTCTTGGTTCTCCATCGCGCCGCTTCGCTAGCCTTTCCTTTTGTCTCCTCGCTTTCCACGGCCTGTCACGCCTAGACCTGGTTTGTAAGAGTCGGCCTTCGATGACGGAAAGGAAGTGGACGCTAGATTTGCGTTGTGGTGGTGGCTAGGGTTTCCCGACTTGCAATGGAAACCCTAGCAGATTTCTATTTTTTTTTTCATTTCAGCCCCCTTTAGAAAAATTATTCCGTGAGTTTCTGAAATTAGTGTAAAATATGGATGTGAAAAATATACATATTTATTTATGATTGGTTGTTTTTAAGCTTATTAATTTTTTTATGAGATTTAGAGTTTGTTTATAAATTTTGAAAAGTTATAAATTTGAAAAGTTTATATTAAGTTTAGATCAAGTTTATAATCAGTTTATATAAAGTTTATATTTAAGTTTATAGTCAATTTATATAAATTTTATATTAAGTTTATAGTAAGTTTATATTAAGTTTATGTAAAGGTTTATTTTAAGTTGATATTTACAGGCATTGTTACATTCAATTTTTCAAAAGGTTTATTTCAAATTGATATTAAGTTGGAAAAAAAGTAATAATTTTTTTTTGAAAAAGAATAAAATAAATAAATATTTATCTCAAGTTGATATTAAGTTGATTTGATATTAAGTTGAAAAAAAAAGTAATAAAAAAGTTGAAAAGACTAAAATAAAGAAAGGTTTATGATATTAAGTTGAAAAAAAATAATCTTGAAAAATTGAAAATAAATGAAGAAAAGTTTATTTCAAGTTGATATTTTAGTTGACAAAAAAATATTTAAAAAAAAAAAAAGAAAAGAACTAAACTGGAAAAAAATAAATAATAGTAAAATAAAAAAATAAAAAAACGAATTTAAATTCATATGATATGAGAAAAACAAGGACTTCCTTCTGACGTGGGAAATGAATGATACGGGAAAAAATCAACGTTTTGTTTGTAATTAATTTTTTAAATGGATAATTTTTGTAATTGACCCTAAAAAAAAGACAAACAAAACAATGGGTTTGTGAGCTTGGACCCGAAAAAGGCTGTGAACGGGAAGTAAGAGTTAGAAATCATTTGTGGGCCGACAATATGGCAAATTGGGTGGATTGACATTGTACCAATCTCAATTTATTTGACAAACCACAACTCCAGAATTTTGGTTTCTAACACCTTCTTTCTTCTAAGGTAAACTTTTGTAATTTATGCCACCCCAACTTCGCCAAATAAATATATATTTTAAAAAATAAGATTTAATAAAAGCACATAATATTTATAATTTTATAGTTTAATGAGATTGTCAAAACTCTGACCCATACCCCACAGGTAAAGTTCAGATGTTGCTGTGACAGCTAGTAAATAAAATAATTTTGGGAGAGTAATAAAATATTGAAAACAAAAAAAAAGAATAAAATACATGTCCTATGCTCTTCTGTCGCTATATGAATGAAGTGTTCCCGTATGTTTCATACTTTTCATAAGAGTCCTATTTTTTTTGTCATCCAAACGTTAAGTCCTAAACATTTTGTTTGTTCCTAAGTTACTCCTCAAATCTGATTTGTCAGATAACATACCTATGTGTCACCGTTAACTTAACGGAAATGACACGTGTTTGACACCTCACTCACCAAATCAACTTCATTAAGATTATTTTGTAATTTGATATATTTTTGCTATCTGCCACAAGAGAGGATAATCAATAAAAATTAAAAAAGTATAGTCCTCTTTCATTAAAAAAATAAAAAATTAATTAAAAACTAAAAAATAATAAATGTTTGTGGGTTAAAATCTAGTAACATGTTAATTAAATATTAATAAATATTTTAAACAACTCAAATCTCAAAACAATAGGTGCAAGCGTGTTGGTTATAATCAAGTATATTTAAATATTTTTTAGATTAAGTTAACAGTTGGGGAAGTAGATTAGTTGTAAGGTCTTTTCTCCACTCTCAAGAGGTTGTTGATTCAAATCTCACACTTTTCATTAAATTTTAGTTTAGCTAACTTGGCATCTAATTTGGCACATGACGTGTCGGACACTTGTCATTGAACAAACTTGGCCTCCGATTTGTGGCGTGACATGTGGGACACATGTTACTTCTGTTAAGTTAACGGTGACACATAGGTATGGTATTTGACAAATCAGATTTGAGGACTAACTTAGAAAAAAACAAAACGTTTAGGACTTAATATTTGGATGACAAAAAAAAATAGGACTCATTATTGAAATGTATGAAACATAAAGTACTAAAATGGCCTTTATCCCGTCAAGTGAGTGTCACGTGGGCCTCCTCCTTCTTCTTCCAAATTAAATAAAAATAAAATAAGTGCCCTCCCAAAACCAACGGTTACTCTTACATCCGGTTTCCATTCCAAAAGTTCCACTTTTCTCTCAATGCTAATAAAATTTGCTTATTGCACTCCTCTTTCCATCAAAAATCTTTTTTTTTTTGAACTGAAAGATACGCTTCATTACTGTAAGTCTCGGTTACATAAAGCCTTCAATCCTAATGGATTACAGAACACCCAATCCATAGGCTAGGCAGGGTTACAAGAGGAGATTCGCAATAGGTTTTACCTAGCACACCATCCAAAATCTTGCCATTATGATCACAAACAACAGCTGCAAAACCAACTGGTTTGTCTTGAGTCATCCATGATGCATCACAATTAATAGCAATTGAGTCAAAGGATGGCTTGATCCAAACCCGTGGCCTAGAGTCAACAATAGATGTTCTTGGGACAACATTTGGCAAAGGGGAGGTTGTAACAATATTGACTTCAGATACATTAGCAAAAGCTCTAGCAGTAGTAGAAAATGGCTTCGTCCTTACATTGTTGAAACAAAAATTATTCCTTGCCTTCCAGATCTGCCAACATAAACCAACAACAAAAAGTAATTGCAAAGAAGTATCATCCTTCTTGTACCTGTTAGATATGTCAATCCACCAACTAGTCAAGGTAGTAAAATCATGCGAGCCATTTCTATAATTGAGAGCGCTAGCAAACCAAGTAGCTCTAGCATGAGGGCATCTAAACAGCAAGTGTTCAATTGATTCAGCTTCCATGAAGCAAAGATCACATAAAGGGGAATCAACACAGTGAGCTTTCCATAACTTCAGCTTAGTAGGCAACCCATTATGTAAACATCTCCATAAAAAGTGCTTTATCTTCGGAGCCAACCTAATTTTCCACAAAGTCTTCCAATTAATAATGCAATTAGAGGAAGAAGCAACGCCAATATTATCACGAAAAGACTCAGAAATGGCTTGTGCATAATAACCCGATTTGACAGAATAAGACCCATTCCTTGTAAAATGCGAAATGGTAGAATCTGTTTGGCCTGTGATCGATAGTGGGATATTGGCAACACACCTAGCTACTTCTGGGTTGAACAGTTGTGTCAACCTGTTGGTATTCCAATAGGACCAACAGGCACCATTATCTGAAATCAGTTTCTTTACTAGAAAATCTGCCATACCTTCTGGAGGGGCTGTGCTGATACGAAAATTGGGTAAGCTTGGAACCTAATTGTCCGCCCATACCATAGTGGCCTAACCATCCCCAATATTGCGCCTCACACCTTTCCTTAGCACATCCCTTCCCTTAAGCAAACTTTGTCAGGCCCAAGAGCTATTATGACACCATTTTGTAGTCATAAAGGTGTTATGAGGGAAGTATTTCCTTCTCATTACCCGTGCCCATAGAGAAGTAGGATCATCTAGTAACCTCCATGCTTGTTTTCCCAATAAGGCATGATTTTTTCATTGGCATCTCTTTAAGCCAATACCCCCTGCACTTTTAGGAAGAAAGAACAGTTGCTTCTTGACCCATTGTTTCTTATGTGTGTCAACAAATTGTCCCCACCAGAATTGGATAAGTTTACTATCCACCCAATCACACAAAGTTTTAGGCATTGCAAAGCAGGACATTACATACGATGGTACAGCTCTAATAACAGATTTAATAAGGATTTCTCGACCTGCCTGGGATAAGAACTTACCTCTCCAAGATTGCACTCTTTTTTGTATCCTGTTCTTAATAAACTCCAGTGCCTTTAGCTTCCCTCTTCCCCATATTGAAGGTAAGGCAAGATACATATCCGTACATGTGGCCTCCGTGATACCAAGAACAGTACAAACCACAGATTTAAGGTCCTCTGGAGTCTTTTTAGAGAAATAAACAGAAGATTTCACGAAGCTGACTTTTTGTCCTGAGAGTCTACAGTAGTCATCCAGGATACCCTTCCACTGACTTGCCTCTTCCAAAGTTGCCTTACCAAAAATCAAAGTGTCATCAGCAAATAGTAAATGTGATAGTGTCAGACAATGTGGCGATAATCTCAACCCTTGTATTTGTTCAGATGCTAAAGCACCTGAAATTGACCCAGAGAGTGCTTCTGTAACCAGAATAAACAAATAAGGTGATAAAGGGTCTCCCTGCCTAACCCCTCTAGTAGGTGTGAAACATTGACAAGGTTGTCCATTTACAAGAATTGAGTAAGAGACAGTTGTGACAAGCTCTAGAATCCAACTAATCCATTTATCTGCAAAGCCAAACTTCGCCAAAGCATTCAACAAGAAAGACCATTCAACCCTATCATAAGCCTTAACTAAATCAAGCTTGATGGCCATAGAGTAGTTATTTCCCCTTTTTTATTGGTTTAAAGAGTGGAAAACTTCATGGGCAATTAACACATTATCATGTATGAGCCGTCCCGGAACGAAGGCATTTTTTAAGGTAGAAACCAGATGGGGCAGCCACCTCTTTAGCCTAGTAGTAATTAATTTAGTGATGACCTTGACCTTAAAGTTGCAAAGAGAGATAGGTCTAGATTTGGATATGTTGTCCGAGTGGGGAACCTTAGGCACCAGAGCTATATGAGTCATGTTCCAGTCCGAGGAAAGAGAGGTCGTTCTAAAAAATTCTTGTACTGCTGCGATGAGATCATTGCCTACCAAATCCCAATGCTTTTGATAAAACCGCCCATAAAAACCATCTGGTCCTGGTGCTTTGTCTGCTCCCATAGAAAAAACAGCCACTTTCACTTCCTCCGCAGTAACTGGTCTACAAAGATCAAAATTTATGTCCTCTGTAACAACCTGAGCAATCTGAATATTATTCTCAGCATTCTCACCCAAAGTAGAGTGAAATAAATCCTGAAAGAAAGATACAATATGGGTTCGGACCTCTGCTTCCTCCGTAATCCAAACTCCATTTTCCGCCTCAAAATTAGTAATAGAATTGTAACTTCTGCGTTGCACTGTAGTTAAGTGAAAAAACCGGGTATTACGAATAAAGTTGGTAAGATGAGAACACAAAACTTCAATTTCTTTCGTAATCTCTTCATCCTTTTTGGTAGATGCACGCTTGCATCAAATTCTTAATTCAGAATCTGTATTATTAAGTGCAATATATAAATGTGCATTGCTTGCTGATCTATAATAAGGACGCCACCCATTCAGATAAACATTTAAGCCAAAATTATTATCATTTAATTATTCAGAATTAAATGGATTGTATCTGTATGTATCGACAACTCACAAGTCACAACTACTCACTTGTCACTGGTAGTAATAACAACATGATTTTTTTCCTAATTACGAAATATTCAAATCTCACATATATTTTACAATCTATATCTATTTAATTAATATCTATTTTGTCAGGGACTTATTCTAGAAATAATTGATACAAGAAAGTCATCATGAATTTTTTTATAATTACTGTTCCAATTACTTGGTGGTGATGAATTGAGTGGTGGTGAAGAAATAAGTTCAAAGGGCAAAATTACAAAGGGCTGTAGAGGTGGATTAGACATTGGTGAGCGTGTGATAATATACCATATGAAGTGTACAAAATTTTCTTCAATGTCGTCCTGTTTTGATGAACAGATTAGACAATTGTAATCAAAATCAGTTTATGAATGGTCCAATTAGAGATACAAATTCCACAGTCATTCCATTTGAGTTTTGAGAAGACTCGACTACACAACATTAACATATGCGAAGCACCACATCTTTTGAAGGCATTAATCTCTTTCTATCCCCCGAAATGAAAGGTAATGATGTTAATGTAGGAAGAAAGTTGATAATCATTCCCTCCCTAATGCCAAAAGCAACCGTGTAATTATGAAAAAATATGAGGCAATTTCAACCAGACAACCCCTCCCTTTTCTTTTATTTTCCTACAGGAGGGAATTCAGGACTTAAATGGGCTTTGATAATTGATTCTGGCTTCTAATTAAAGTTATATTTCACCTATATTATGGGGCCTTTAATTTGATGGCTTGAATCACAGTGTTACTATTCTTACTGTTACACATGCTTTGCTGCTTAACGACCCGTATTGGGAGGATTAAGTTTAATAAAGAACTAACACAAGTATTAGAGGTGCATAATGATTGTTAATGAGATGTTAAGCTTCCATTTATGGTAAGCAAACGTCATGATAAAGGACGATGTGTAGTGCCATGACTCGTAATCATTTGTTGGTTTGACAAGATAAAAAGGCTGAGCAAGCAAGTTTAGTTGCGAGTTAAGTGAAAACTCATTAGATATCCATGTGCTCATGTTTCCGACTAGTTGTTAATGGGCCAAGCAACCATTATATTGCATTTAAGTCATCTCGTAACAAAAGCAAAGCACCCCTCTTTTTTCTTTGACACTCCTATTTGTCCTTAAGAACAATGTGTCATGTTTCTTTTGATTAACTTTTTTATTTGTCCTAATTCATAATCTAAAATTCGGATCCTTTTTCTACTGTCATTTCGAACTTATTAAAAGTTTATTTTGTCCCTTTTTGTTTAAAACATACAACATAAGAGATCCAAAAATCACAAGCTCATATTGCATTTAGTCACGGGAGGAGGAAGGGAAGGAGAGAGAGCCGATAAGGGTGGAAATAGGTTTGAGGAAGGAGTGGTTTTTTTTATCATTTTATCCACGTACAATCTAGCTACTACAATTTTAATTCATTCATGTGTCTTTTTTTAAAAAAAAATCACTTTCTTATTGCCATGTCAACATATGAGTCCTTACCTCATATGTTTTAAAAATGATGAGGGGACAAAATGAACGATAGAGAAGTTCAAAATGTCAATAAAAAAGGTGAAATTAGTATTACGTCCCTAGGCTAAATCATAATATCCGATTACGCTACTAAATTTTCAAAATGCCCATATTGTGTCTTTAAAGCTTAATGCAGTCAATTTTTCTTAATGGTAAAAGCAAAAGTACCAATATACCCTCAAATATATTTTTTCTTCTCATTTCTCCTATCTTCTTTCTCTCTCACTCTCTCTGCCTTTCTCTCTCACCTCACTCTCTTTTTACGCCTTCACTCCTCACCTCAAATTATCATTCGACTGTTGTTTTCTTCAACCTCTCTTTTTCTTTCTTCGACTTTCTCTTCTACCAACATCCTTTTCCTTCACTTTCGTCACCAGGCCGCCTTCTTTCTCCACATCTTCCTTCTTTGCCGTTGGCGACTCAACAGTCTCCTTGTGTAGCGATCTTTATGTCATTACTTAATAGCTCGACCGACAAAGGCAACACACCAACATTACTCCCAATCACACTTAAAATCGTGGCTTCCAGCTGGATTTTCAAAAAATTTACTGGGTCTTGTGGCTTTGATGACAAAAATAAAGTGGAGAGAGAGAGAGAGAGAGAGAGGGAGTAAAGGAAATGAAAGCCCTCGCCTTACGGGGTTGGGTGGCTTTTCATTAAATTTTGCAAATCTCAAATGGGTTTTTCCTCCGTTTGTCTTAGGTTTACTCGGTTTCAAAAAAATGAAAGCCTTAATTGCTCCACCTATAGCTCTGACGCCACCAACGCAGACATTTCGCAGAGAACAAAGAGCTCGTAAGCCTTCTTGAACAAGCCGCTTCGTCATGCTTCTTGATTTTTATGATTTTTTATTATTTTAATGAAAGAGTTTTTGTGATTGAAGGGTTTTGATTTGTGGGTTGGGTTTTGATTTTGGGTGCTGGTGGTTTTTTTTTTTGTTACTGCTATCATAGGAATTGTTCTTATTTATTGTTAAAGATCTTTGATCGGGTCTATCACAAGTGCACGATAATCGGTGTAGTAATAAAAACCTAAAGAGTATTCCTAAGGTGTCGAACCCACAGGATGGGACTAAACTTGATCGATTCTTAAAATAAAATAAAACATAAAAGGAGTTGATTTTTGGCATTTTTAATAATGTAAAACACGAAATAACTAACAATAATAAAATGGACATTAGGACTTTCAAGACTCCACCAAGAGTCCTAATTGCTGCATTTATGAATGGGTTATGGAATGTTGAGTGTTCTCTTGCTTTTATCACTCAAAACCTCTTTTAAGTTCAATTTAGGCTATGTCTACATTTATTAGGATGGTCTTGTCGGCATCGCCTAACTAAACTAGACTCTTTAAGGTCTCTTAGGAATTTCTCGAACACCTTGTGAGCATGAATATTTTCATTTCATTACCTAATAAGTTTAATGCATGTCAACCTCATCTAGCCTTCTCCTTTCAGTCCTTCAACTAGAGTTGTTAAAACTATCATTATGATTGTCAGTCACTACAATAATCAATTCAAACATGTCATTAAATCAAATCCAAAATCTCTACAAATATATCATTCAACCTCAAGAGATAAATACTACAAATATGGAATTAAGAACATGAATCTCATACATGAATATAGCAAAAAGATGTCAATGTTTACATCTCTAAGCCCTTAAAAATATTCAAGCTATCATGTTTATGTTCAAGATAATATGACAATAAACCCTAACATAAATCATGATAACAATAAAAGATATGAAAAGAGAAGAGATAAAATGAATGTACAGAAGCCTCTCTAGGTAGCCTTCGAGAGAAATCCTTGCTCTTCAAGCTTGTTCTCCTTCTCCTTCTTTAGAACCCTAACTAATGTTCTTGAAAATAAAAGAAAGAAAATAACTAAAGTGTTCTTCTAAAGGTTGAAAGATGTAAAAGTGTGTGGAGGAGTGAATAAGAGGCGGTATAAATACCCTTTTACATGTGTTAAAACCATAGTAAATATGTGGTCAAAATGCCCCCAAGTGTATGCCTTTTGTCCACTAAAAACAAGCTTGGCCGAATTGACTTTTTGACCTTCAGCAAGTCAGCCACGGGCGGCGCCACGATCGTGGCACAGGTCGTGGCGCGCTGCACTTCCACCTCGGGCTGGACCACGGCCGTGGTCCACACTTTTTCTTCCATTTTCGCGTTGCTTTTTCGTCCCTTTTTCGTGTCTTCATTTCAAACCCAAACCAAACACAAAAAGTGTGTAAATATGACATTAAACACTCAATCATAGGCCGAAAATGCATAAATTTATGCTTAAATAATTGTGTAATTTTAGGATATCAATCTTTTTATGTTTGTACAAGAATTGTTGGTTTCGCTTCAAGTGAGCATTTTTTTATTGAAGTTTTGAGGTCATATTGTTTTATTCGTCCATAAATTATAATTTTCATCCCCGACGTTATTTCTGGTGGATATTGTGAAATAATGAAATAGATTGTTTTTGTATCATTTCTTTGCTTGTTTTTTAGACAGTGGTGTTTCATCGTAGACCACCGAAGACATGATGAAACTGGGTTTGTAGGTTGATGTAACCTAAATTTACATATATAATCAAGCAAGAATGTATATATTTTCATCCTATAAGTTTTTGTTTTATGATGAAATTCATGTAATGTTATGATGTTTGTAGGATGAATTAATTTGGAGAAAAATGAGTGAAAAAAGGTGCAAAAGAGATGTAAAATGGAAAGGCCCAAAACAATCCCATGAAAGCTTGAAGAAAATGAAGGATTGTTGAAGGGAATAAGTGTCACGGCCGTGGTGAAGAAGTGTCACGGCCGTGACAACCAGAACAAGTGAAGAAAACCATCTAGAAGGTTGTCATAGGTTTTTTTTGTGGTGTTTAATCAAGAGAGTGGTTGGGTTTCCAGGGGTGTTGTTCTTGTTTATGTTACTGATTTTGATTCAAGATTTCATCAGATTCTGGGTTTGAGTGGTTTGATTTTGATTCTGGATTTTGATGTTTGTCTTGATCTTTTTAACAACAAAAGAAAGAAGAAAAATAGAGAAACAGAGATGGAGAGATGAAGATGAGAGAGATGAAGGGTATAATAGTTATTATAGCCACATTGATATGTGTCCCACATTCCACGTTACTAAATCTGACATGTCCCATTAATTCTAGTTGACGACGTTTAAGAGCATGGACGCAATAAGAGTTTTTTGAAAACTCAATGGCGTAATAAAAAATTATGATATATCACGGCTACGTAATAGTAATTTCCCCAACCAAACAATTGGGTTTACGTATTTGGCTTTTTTTTATCAGAAAAATATATACTAATAGATTATCGGTAAATTTGTAATGTTACAACTTATTAGTCATTTCATTTGTTTCCTATAATTAGTTATTTGGCTTAGTTGTTATCTATTTCCTTTAATTATCATGGTATACTGATATGAGAGGAAGAGTCATGCACAAAGAAATTAAAAATGAAAAACAATTGAGAAAAGATTAGTAATATAAGATGTAAAATAATAGTAAGTAGTATTGAAGGTTCCACTATTTATAAGCAACAGTTACTCCTTGTCAATTAGCTGTCTGTCTAGGAATCAGCTTAGGGAGGTGATGACTGTAAAGATATAATGGAAAAGTCTAGTCCATTTTTATTTTTCAAGAACTCAAGGATTATGTCTCCCTCCATTTCAAATAGCTATATCATTATCATCATCCAAATCTTTTTTCTTCGATCATTAACTTCATTTTGCTTATTCGATCAACATTGTTAAATGCACATACCTTTAGTAGGTCAATGTTTCACTAATTATTGCTTTGCTTAATTACTTAATTATGATTTACATTTCTTTCTACTTATATATTGGAATTTGTTCAACTTCATCATTAGTTAGTTAATTGACACTTGATGCCAGTTGCTAAATTTTCGAGACGAGATTGCCTTCTTTGTTTTGTGCAATAATATTTTTCAAGCATACACTACGTCATTCTCTCAACATTTTTATCATATAATCTATATATCAATCTGCAATCTATAATTCTAACTAAAAATACTAATTCCTGAGTAATCAAACTGTGAAAGACTTAATCCCAATGTTATCCTTTCATTATAATTGATTGGAACATATAGCAGTGAGTATATATGGCAACTTAATCCCGATGTTAGTATATTCAAGTTAAGGATTTGTGGCAGCCTCAAATGACAGCCTCAGAAACTGAGAAATAATATTGAACATGTTAGCTGTAAAAACGAGTAATGCATGAGTCTATATATCTTTTGAGGATTGAAAACCTGAAGTGAATAATAGGAACAACGTTGGCCTGAGACGTGGACCTAGCTAGCTACGTACGTACAAAGGTTGACATCAAAAGGTCTTTATGTCCCACAATAGGTTTGATGTGTGATTCCCAATTAATGCATTGCTGTTGATGCAGATAAATCCGATGCACACGATTCACCAAGTGGCACCATTTAGAATGCTTCGACTAACAAAAAAGATCATCCTGGTCTGATCAGACAAAATGTGGGTTTCCCAGTCGGTTTTTGCTTTTCTCTGACCTAATTTTGTATGGCTCCAATTGGCTTATCAGTTTCATTCCTCACTTCTACTTGTATAAATGTCGTCGGTCACCGACGCACATAGCGATAGGAATAGCATCAAACAAATAACCATGCATTTCATGTTCTCCCTTTCAATTATTGCTTCTTCACTGTGCTCCTATATTGACTTGGACTTTATACAAACACACACCACATCAAGGTATTAATGACATTATGAAATCAAACTACACATGTAATGTTCAGGTTTCGGTCTGTAATATTAATATGAACAAAAAAAAGAAAAAGATAAGGATGATGAGAATGATTAATTGGTGTAAGGCGGCGTTGTTATGGGCGGGGAATTTTAAGCACAACTGATGAAGCAGACAAATGAAAAACAGAAATGACAGCGAAGCTGAGAGGGTATAATTAAGCAATAAAACAGAAAGAAACAAATAGAATAAACATGGAAGCAATAGTTGACTTCACTTAACAGCTCATTCAGCCGCTAAAAGATAAGTGTACGATGAGCGCATAATCAGGGTGTGGAGATTACATTTTACAAATCATCTCCAGTTTCTTTTTTTCTATTTAAATATTTTTCTATGGATGTCCCAATTAATTAGGGCATTGCCACAGGTCAAGAAAAGGAACCTTCATATAATTATATATCTGATCATCAAAGAAGAATTAACTAGGACTGGACAGGCCAGGCCAGGCAGGAGTTTGGTTAGCCATATATACCTTGGAATATTTTTTTATAACATTAATATTCTCCTTATTCATCACTACATTATGAAGCTGATCATCAGTAGGTTCTTCTCTAAAAAGTCTATAACGTGTTTGATTAACACAAAATGGTTGATTATTTGGACACCCTTTAATTTTATTCGTCTGTATATATATAAGTCTTAGCTAGGCCTTTTTCCTTTGCAATTGCAGGCCATGCATACCTCACTCACATTATTTTGACGTATTCCTATTTTCTACAAATTGATTAATTATTTGCTTATTTGAATAAATTAATCATTAACATATGCATGTTCCATTTTGCTGTTTGAACTCATCCGACTTATCATCAGCTTCTCAAAATTTTCCCATCTTATCAATCATGTTGTATATATATTCACCACTGTTATATTATTTATACTCAACCAACAGTATATTATATATATATATATATATATACCCCAGCCAAGAAATGAAAAATTTCAGGCTATGTTTAGTTGAGAAAATAATTTTTTGTTTCTGTTTCTATTTTGTATTTTGTTTCTATTTTTTGAAATTTAAAAACATTTAGAAAATATGCTTACTAATCAAAAATTCTTTTTGAACAAATTTTTCATTTTTTCATTTCTATTTTCTAGAAAATAGTAGAAAATTTTCACAACTAAACATGCCTAGGTAATTGGCTAAGTATGTACATACATACATACATATATTGTTAAGCGAGGAAATTTTATTAAGGCATAATCCATACGTCAAATATTTTTGCGAGTGAAAAAAAAAAGGATTCATGGTATAAAAGGAAAGGACATGGAGTGGAGAGAAATAATCGTCGAGACAAAGGAGGTGATTAGATGGCGTTATGCGATTAATAATGTTATATGGAAGGAGTATATGCCAGTAATAATTCGTCAAAATTTGTCCTCATTCATATATATCCGTCACACACATACATATATACATCCTTTTCTCTTCTCATGTATATATGTAGAGGACAACTACATTATTGGCATTGTCGTCTTCATATATTCTCCCTTTAGCTTTGTGCACAATTATAGCACTTCCATTGCATTAAGCCTCAATTTTAATCAATGACACGATTAATATTAGTATTTCAAAAGTTGGAAGTCAACAAAAATCGGTGGGTTCTCTGAGATTAAAGAAATATATATATGATTGGAATTAAATGATATGATTTTATTCTCTCAAAATAATTATTATATTTGGATTTGGAAAATAGCATTAGGTTGGTGAAAGAAAAATGCATGGCAAACAAACTAGACTAGGAAAAAGGAAGAATTATATACACACACATTTGTATTAAATGTCATGTAAAACAAGATCCCTATTAGTCATAGTTTCTAGCTGCTCTTATCATCAATTTATTACACTGAATCCTTTTTTGGTTAATCTTAGCTAATTTTGGTTCTTTCTTGCTCCCCATAAATTTTCCATTCTTAATTCTAACCACCCTTTCTGTGCTTGGAATCTTTGGATAGACTTGTATTAAAAATAGGTATATATCGTTAATTATTGCTAGAACCTTGAACAAGTTATGTGGTAAAAAAGATATTGTTGGTTAATTCCATGTCATAATCATCATTAACTAAACTTTTACTTGAAATTGTGATGATTTTACAAGTTGAGCGATTAACATCAAAAATAAATATCTGGCAGTAAAGCCCCACTATGGTGCCAGAGTCTTAAATTCGCAAAATTTTGATGGGACTAACGTGAGTCAAATTATTGGGGTCCTCCTTCTTCCCCTTCTACGCTCTTGATCATCTGCTACAATTGCATCAGGATCGTCCATGATTAATGGAGCCCACCTCAGGGAGGTACCCGGTGCTGACGTGGACCATCAAGTGAACAGACAGAGCTGTAGCCTTAAAAAGTCAGAAAAACCATATTAATAAAGTTGAAAGCAGAGTTAGAAATTGATTATGAGAAGGGTTATTTATTCTTGAATGTTTAATCAAATAAATAGGAAGCAACTTCAGTTTTCTAAACCTCCCTACAGTCTCTATCTCTCATTTCATCACACATTATTCCAAAGCACACATCACCCCACCAATTCCTAGAAGAGAATCCATTTGACACCCAATAAAACCCTCCAAATTCTGAAAGCTTTGTTTGAAAAGGTGAGGGTTGATAGTCATTTGGCTGTGCTCCACATGGGAAGGCATTCTTGTTGTTACAAGCAGAAGCTAAGGAAAGGCCTTTGGTCCCCTGAAGAAGATGAGAAACTTCTCAACTACATCACCAAGCATGGTCATGGTTGCTGGAGTTCTGTCCCCAAACTTGCT
>CAODLS010090232.1:0-18264 GCA_948243855.1 Flueggea neowawraea | reverse complement strand
AACCTCAATCTATCATTATCCAACAAAAACCAACTCAAATCCAGCCTAAAACACGAACCACAAACCCTAGAAAATCCATTTTCGGCCAAAACCAAAACCCACACAAAATCAATCGGTTTGACCATGAAACCAAGCAAAAATAGGAGAGAGAAAGAGAAAATCACCTTATCTTGGTGTGGGAATGGAAGAGGAATGAAGAGAGAGAGAATCCCGAAGAGAGAGATGAAATTTTGGGTTTCGTGAACAGTGCAGTCAAAGAAAGAAGATGAATGTTAAGTTAGTTTGGTCGGTCGGGTCGGCGGGGTTTTAAAAACCAAAACTCAAAACGACAGGTCGTTTCGCGTTAGTGTCTGCTGCCACGTACGCAGACGACACATGGAGACGACGAACGACTGGGCTCGACGACGCGTCGCTTGGTTTACTCGCGTGAACGCGTGGTTGTCCAAGGCAAATGACTTGTCGTTTGGACGACGTCTGTGACACGCGAACGAATGACAATTTCAAACGCTCGGACGACAGCTCCAACAACGACGAACGACGTGCAGTTTGCAACCCAATGATGAACGACTGGTCATTCGGTCCTCAATTTCCAGAATTTATTTTCTATTTTCCATCAATTTTCACTTACCCAAAACACTTCCAAATCACTCCTAACCTTCATTAATCACCCAATTAACATCAAAATATAAAATTAACTCTTCAATCACCAAAAATAAAAATTCAAATTTTTACCTAAATTTTTTTAAAATAATTATCCAAAATAATTATTCTAAAAATAATTATCCACCAATAATTATTCAAAATAATTACTCCAAATATAATTATCCAAAAATACTTATAAATTTTTTTTGGGGTATTACAATTATTCAGAGTCAAGACTCGACAACACATATCTAATACTCCAATGAACCTAATTAAGGTGTATTTGCACTCGACAACACATAACTAATAATGAACCTAAGTAAGGTGTATTTTCACCCGAGAACACATATCTCATAATGAACCTAATTAAGGTGTATTTGCACTCGACAACAAATATCTAATAATGTACCTAATTAAGGTGTATTTGCATTGAGTATATGGTTAGTAGCTATTAATCAAATAGGTATATATACATTATAAACTCTAAAATTCTGAGCTTCTTCTCTCATAAAATCAATGAATTTATAGTTTATTGGTACTAGAGTCATTTTCAACAGTAAATTCGATTATAGTACTCTCTCTCTATATATATATTAGTTAGCAATCCATTACTTGAGAAATTTGGTTTTCTTTTCTTTTTTTTCACAGACTGTTTTGTATGCCTTCTTTTTCTTTTTTAATAAGTATTTTATCATATGCTAATGCGGCTGAAAGTCTACAATTACCAACATTGCTTCCCTGACAACTGTTTTAAAGAATCTCCTATTACTGGCCTCCGCCACCCTTGAGTTTGTGACATTGTTTTGTTTTGTTCCAACTCTTTACAATCAACGGCAAGGCATTTAAAAATCTAGATGAAGACATGTACAATATACGTTTATCATAAAAACAACTGTATGACTATAAAACTATATGGCAATTTGAATTTCCTATGTACATTATAAGTTTAGCGTGATCAAAGATAACATAATTGAGACACAATTTATTAATTAAATTGAGAAGGAAGACTTACTTGTTGACGCCCCTTTCCAGATTTTTTATGAACATTTCTCTTGTAAAAGTTTGCTTCAGAGGTCGACATGCATTTTTGAGAAATATATGGAAAAAAATATCATCCTTTCATGACTTCGTAGATTACAACGCAAGGAGTTTATATTTAAACATTGATATATACATGTGATCATCAAACATCCTATAGAGACTCAAATTCAACTTTCAAATTTTCCAACCCATTATGGCAAAAAAAATACATATATAAATACATATCGTCCCAACCAATTAACCAATCTAGTTATAATTATCATATACAACTAATTAACCATGTCAGGAGAGTTAAAAAAAAAAAAGCCAAAAACAATATGCATCCTCTAATTATTGTCGTCAATAGTTGGACTTTTATGGTGGATGTTACCTTCAGCTAACGGGTTAATTTAATGTTATTCGCACTATACTTAATTTTTGTCCCAAAATAGTAGGGAAGTTTAAGGTGTGTTTAGTTGTAGAAAACATTTTTTTTTGTTTTTCGTCTTTAGTTTTATTCTTTGTTTATATTGGGTGATGTACAAAAATGGGCAACAAAACAAAAGACAATTTCTATAATACAATACTAATTGAAAAACTTACCAAAAATAGTAACACGAAATAAAATATTCACAAATACAACAATTTGACCACGTATTGACCACTCGTTAACCGCGCTTTCACCAAATTATTTAAGCTAGTAAGAAAAAGTACAAGCCGAGTACAAAGTAGTGTTATGAAGGCTCTGTTGACCAATAAATATAGAGTACATGTGGAATACAACTCGAGTATAGACTAGAGTCATAATAGAAATGAAACTCTTTGACCACAGTCTTTAGGGCAATGAGAACGAGTACAACTCTAGTACAAACAATAAAATGAGTACAAACAGAGAACAAGTAGAGTACAAATAATAAAATGAATACAAGTAGAAACCAAATACCAACAAAAATTAGTGTATAGCAAAATGAGTACAAGCCGATAACAAGAGTACAAACAATAAAATGAGTACAAGTAGAAAACTAATACCAACAAAAATTAGTACATGTCAAACTTTTCAAATGAGTACAATGAGAGAAAAAAACGAGTACAAAATTGAGCACAATAACAAAATGAGAACTAAAACAAAAATAAATGAATACAAGTTATTTAAGACTTGTTGATTACACCAATGCCTTTAAAAGACAAGTACAACATGAGGACAAATCAAGTACATAACAAGAAAAAATGAGTATTTATTTAGTATATAACAAAAAATGAGTACAAGCTGAGTACAAAATGAGTACACCCAAAGTGAGATTTGTCGATTCGTTTTTGTTCACAACCCCACCACCTTTCTCTCTAGCTTCATTCTTCTTCGCCACCCCCACCTCCTTCCTCGACCTAGCCATCTTCCTCAAATTAGAGACACAACACCTCTCTCAAATCTACAACTTACAGTCACAACACTCAATTTCAAATCTAAACTGCAACATCTCAGATCCAACAAAAACATGACAAAGCACACAGTAAATGCAACCAATACATTTGGAAATCAAACTCGTTCATGCCATTCAACAGATTTGAGAAACAACAGCCTTTCCGCATTAAAAAGTCGAAGAAAAGAGAAAAAGGGGGAGGAAAACTGAGATTGTCGTCATAGGAGAGGGAAAGAGACAGAGAGAATGGAATCAAAGAGCGAATGGAAAACAACTAGGAGGTGGAGGAGTAGTTGGAGGCGAAAGAGAAGAGAGATGTAGGAGATGACAGAAACGTAGAGTGAGAGAGGGAGGAGAGAAGAAACGTAAAAAGAGAAAAGAAGAAGAGATTGAGGAGGGTTTGATGAGAGAGAATGAAAAAGCAGGAATATATGTGTGTTGCATTATAGAAAGCATAATTAAAATTGTGTTAAAACAATTATTTTTTAAAAGGATGTTTAAAAATGAAAACAGAAATAGAAAAAAGTATACAAGGTGTAATTTCTTCGTTTTTATTTTGTAGAAAATTGGAGAACAACTAAAAAAAGCTTATTTAATTACAAAAAATCCGAATTTTAATTTAATTAAAAAATTAGTTATGAAATTTTAATTTTGGCAAATTAATTCACAAATTTTAGATTGACCAATTCCGTTGGTTTCCGTCACAATTTTTCATCACCGTGCATTATTAAGATGATAGAAAACTGAGACGGAATCGATGACAATTTTATTAGTTCATCTTAAGTTTATACAGTAAATCTTCATCTATAAAGAGAAATTATTCACTTTTTAGAATATTAATTAATTAATTCAAATTTTTAGATAAATAATACAGAGAAATTACATTGAATAATATTTTTTCAAGGAGCAACTACTTGTACAAGGAAGTTATTGGACATTCTTTACACACTCAATTCCACTCTCCCACTTCAAAACCCACATTCTCTAACCGAAGAGTTAACCTGGCTCTAATGAAAGAGTATAGGTAGGCTGCGAGAGTCATTGTGTTCTTCTCGTGGAGATTCCGCTTTGAGTCTTCAACTTCAAGCATTCGACATTTGAGTTTTCTGGCGAGAGATGATTCAATGCATCCATGGCCGAGGTTTGGTCTTCAATTCTCTCGCAAAGTCCACCTGGCGGAACCCCATTCTCGATCTAAACTTTGAAAAACTTTTCTGTGAACTATTTACATGGTTTGTCTTCTAAACTCTTCATACATGATTTAATAATTCTAAAACAGTATAGAGACATTATTGATTCTGCTTAGCTTCTATTAGTATCAATCATCTTTCTCTGATCACTTTTGTCATAAATGTATAAATGAAATAGTTTCTACTACTATATATAATCAGTAGTTATTTTTTGATAAAAAACGCTATCCCACTTACCCACCAACATAGCTACACTAGCTCCGCAAATAAGTAGCACCACTATCTTCCAACCCAGCTAGGCTGGCTTTGGAGAAAAAACACATGGTAATAATTTGTAAATATTTTTAGTTGCATTGTGATGAGGCAACATTATAGTATTAGATAGATACATTGATTCAATAAGAGAACTATTTGGTCCTTGATTTTGAAGGATAAAAATCAAAGATAGATATAACCACACTATCTTGCAGCAACAATGTCAGGGGAAACCGTCGAATGAAGAATGCATGGAATAAACAAAGAGCAATCACACAAGAATACAAGATTTACGTGGTTCGATCAATAACCGATCTACGTCCACGGGCATAGCACAAGTAATTCTACTATTCAGAGTCAAAAACAAATACAATGGCTTACAACAGCGTTAAAAGGCTTACTCGACCATCAAAAGGCATCCAAAATGTTCCCAAGCCCCCCCTTATATAGTTAACAAGTAATACAAGTCAAAACCAATTAGGAAAACCCTAATTGAAACCCTAAATCCCGTCAGAATTCGTTACACGGTCAATGAAGTAAAGACACGGACAAGGCTCCGCGAGACACAATCATTCATTCGTGTCCGTGTAGCCCAAAAAACCTGTGACAAGGGCATGGACACGGCCGTGGCCAAGGCCGTGTCCGCCCAGTTCTTGTCTCTTTCGGCTCCAGTGCATCACACGGTCAATTCCACGCCCGTGTAACTCCCCGTGTCTGTCCAACAACTCTTTTTCCTTCACAAATCCATCCTTCTTTGGCTTGTATCACTTCCTATAAGGTTTTGGCTTCAATCTTGATCAAGAAATTCACTCAAATCTCAATAAACAATTTACCATGGATCTGTATTCTACCTCAGCTGAATCTCTTGCTACCACAGATTGTTTCTTTGATTTCCAAATTGTATTCTGTTCTTTTCTGAAGTAAATTGTTTGATGATTCTGATTTGTAAAATGGAAAATAAGGGATCTTTTTATGTTTTATTCAGCATGTATGGGATTTTAATTTGTGGAGATTTGGAAGCATTTGACTGTTGGAACTCTTTGGTTTTTTTAGACTTATATTTGGCTTTACAAGATACTGCAGGTGAGTTGGTGCATCATATTACTTTTGATTTCAGTTACAAATATCTGTGCCAATTGGTTATTTTTCCTAATGTTCTGCTCTCAAGCATACAAGTTTTCAATTATTTGGTTTTTGAGATTACATTATGTGTTAATGAGTTTGATTTTTAGCTGATTGAATTAACATTGTTGATTACGATTTCAGGCATATTGCTAGTTTCTTTAGTAATTGCAGTTCATCTTCTTTGTTTTTCTTTTTCTTTTTTCTTTTTCCACTTTCTCCTCTTTTCTAGATTAATTTGATATGATTTTAGGATGGAGAATATTTGATAAAGCATGTAGTAACTATTGATTTCATATTTATCATTGCAAGTTTAAAACACAAGTTACATATAAATATTTGTACAAGTTTTACAGATAAATATTGATTTCATATTTATCAGTGCAAGTTTATAACCGGCATGCAGTTTTTCTTATTTGTCTCGGATATTCATTGTGAAGGAGGTTTGTTACAGTTGTCATAGCAGGCTGGGTTAGACATACCAAAAATACTACAATAAGCTCTTGCATGCCGATTTTGCTCTTTTTTTTCCAATGTTTTGTGGAATTCTAGGTCTCTGCGGGCTTTGAACCCTTCTTGCTAGGTGAAGCTTACGAGTTGTCCGCAGGTGAAATCGAAATAAGGTATTTGGTTGCCATATTGTACTCTAATCTGATTTTTAACTTTTTCTCCTATAATAGATGGAAGACTTGTAAGGAATTTTTTGTTCTGAAAAGGTTGGTTTGAATATTCTCGTAACATTATTATGGGTAGAAACTAGTTTTTGTACCATTAAAAATCACTAAGCTTTCTGCATTAAATGTTGGAAAGAATTTCTAATTTTTGTCTTTGAGATGAAAGGGATCTATGTAAAAAGCAAAGATATTGTGAAAATCAAGGTGGATACAGCATCTTGAATTGGGTTTTCAATTTCATCTAAAATGGGAAGGCTTTCTTCATCTATTTGAATTGCATCAAGAATGTTCGAATGTTCTTCTGGGCTTAAATGGAAATTCCACAAACTTTTTAGTTGACGTGAGAATCTAGCAATGAGAAACTTTACAATTGCTCTATCTGATGTTCCGGTCTAAGTTTGTAGGCATTTGCTACTATGGTCATTTGTTGGAAGAGATTTAAAATTTGGTATTCAAACATTTCATCTATGTTCCATTCATAAAGAGTAGCTACTTTGTACTTTGATTGGACGAGCTTATGAGGCCCAATATCAAGTCCAATTTAGATGGTAATCACATTTATATCTTTTGAAAATGGGTATGCAATGTGGTTCTGCTCTGCATAAAATGATTGAAACCAATCAAAGAAAAGGATTTGAACCTTATGCTCATAAACGAAGCCATAAAATTCTTTCTTGAATATCTTGTTGTTTTGTTTAAAATTTTTTTGAAGAACCACATCCTTCTTTCTTCACTGTGTGGTGCATAAAAGTCATTTTGGAAAAATTTCTTATTAATTTGAAAATATTTTTTCTAATACATTTAATTTATTTTCAATGTTTTTAGTTACTGCTGAAAAAGTAGGAAAAGTTGGAGGAGAGCTAGTTTCAGTTTCTCCTGATTTTGGGGAGGAGGTGGAGTAGTTGTATAAATAGGCTGAGGGCCCTAGATGTATAATCAGTAGTTTGCATGCTTGTAGTAGGTATATGTGAGGTTGAGTATCTTGGTTTTGTTAAAGCAACGTTTATAACAGTAGGAAGTTTTGAGAGTCTCCCTAAATCAATGGTTAATGAGATAGACACATCATCAAATATGCTTGAACTAGTGGACTTTCTAGCAAAAGAGAGGTTTACTCTACCATCATAATATTGAGTAAATTCTCTAAGTTGAGTGTTTAGTAAGAAGGTTTTGGGGGCTCAAGAGCAATCACACCTTCTAAGATTTATTCTTCTAGTAGGGTGATGTTGTTCCATCTTATAGGGCGAGGTATAACAACATTGGATTTGGATAGGTTTGTTTGAAGTAAAAGAGTTTCTCCCTTATCACTCTGATTAAATGTTTTGAACCAAAAGCGAATTCCATTGCCTTATGATAAATTCTACAAATTAAGGCAACTGGAACGGATCCTTCAAGTATTTTATAATTATGTGTTTTAATTTATAGAACTAGAGTTTTCAAGATGTTTGGATCATTTAGAAAAACTGTAATATTTGAATAATGATCAACAGAAATTGTTCTGCTACATAGGCTAGATTCTACTAAACTAAGGAGAGAATCCTCAAAATCCAGAAAATCTTATGTCCCTTAAGACAACAAGGATTAAGGAGTTTAATCCTTCTTTAGTAAGAGGTTTGAAATTATTTGGACCAGACCAATACATAAATATGTGAAATTATTTTCTTTTTGTTTTTGTATCAATTTCTTTGAAAGTAAAGAGATAGTTTCAAAAAGGCCTAGATATTTGGATATCTCGTTGTTCTGTCTTAATAGATTTTTTTTTGAAAAGATTATATTTAGAAGTTTTGTAGATTTGGTCTGTGAATCTTTGGAGTATACCAATCATTTTTAGATTTTTGGAAATCTTCAATAACATATTCTTCACTATTAATAATCTTCTTAGAATCAAAAGAAGTGGATCTACAAAAAATATCCATAAAACTTTTGCTTTGACATTAAATCTTTCCTACAGAAATGAAGACAAACAACTAGTTTTATGGTCTCACTAGTATCAGAGCCAAGGGGGTAGTACATATAGGAAATATTTTTATAAAGCTAAACATAGAAGTTAAGGTTATGTTTAGTTGAGAAAATAATTTTCTTTTTCTGTTTTCTGTTTTGTGTTCTGTTTCTATTTTCTAAAATTTAAAAGCATTTAGAAAATATGGTTACTAATCAAAAATTCTTTTTGAACAAATTTTTCATTTTTTCATTTATGTTTTCTAGTTTTCTAGAAAATAGTGGAAAATTTTTACAACTAAATAGGCCCTAAATTTTTTTGAGTCTTTTTAGAGTGAGAAATCTCATACATACGTGTAAGTTTTTTCAACTTATACCAAATTTTTATCATTAATGTTTTTAGATTTAATGACTTATAATTGTCATATATATAATCCACAGTTTTCACCTTTTAATGACCATTAGAATTAAAAGAATTGATGGTGGAGATTTGATATATATATATATATATATATATAAGACTCTTGATAACAAATAAGACTCTTGATTTTTTGGGACAAAATTATCTTTTAGCAAATTCTAGTCTGTGATTGAGCCCCTCCTGAGATTTGTTATGGTTTTCATTTTCTATTTTTTTAAAATGCTTCGGATTTTTTAAAATCTGAAATTCAAAGTATTCTAACAATAAAATTTAAAATTGAATCATAAATAAAAAATATATGCATATTATAATGTTCTAAAATATATACCATTATATATAATAGTTAAATATACTTAATTAAGACAAATACACCTAGTTGAATTGTATATAATCTGCACCAGATAAATTATTTGTCAGAGAATATTTATAAATGCTAACATTGTTTAGTAAATAATGTGCCAATAAAATGCACAGGAAACATATGATAAAATTTCAAAAAATATTCAAATTCCAAATAAAGTTGAAGGATGTAAGGGAGAAAAAGAAAGAAATACTTTCAAAATTTAATGCTTTTAAAATTTGATTACATATCAACGACACTTTGAAAATATCGTGTTAATTTATATTAGCAAATAATCACACTACATCAACAGTTCACCGAAGACAATGATAAAGATATAATGTAACAACTTTAAAATGCAAATGTCTGAAATATTTTGACCATCTTTTCAAAGGAAAAAGAATTTATAGTATAAAAACATATTCCTTAGGGTTTTTTTCAAAAAAAAATAATTGTAATTGATATGTTGATAAAATTGTTGGAAAAACATGGTCAATCCATGATGGGTTGATTGGTTCCAATTGGTGTGGTTAAGACATGCTTGTCTTACTTATGCGCCTATTCAATTAGTCAAACCTTACTTGAGTAAGTGGCAAAGTTGTGTTTTATATAAGTGTGTAGAAAAATCCACGTCTCAACTATTAATAGTTGACACAACCATGATTATTTTTTAAGCCTATATAACACCGTACACAGAAGAGTGTCCTCTCTTTGAAAAGAGAGTGGAGGCTTTCAGACTCCTTAGAAGAAGATAGAGAGTTTCATTCTTCTTCATATGCTCGTGATTCCTGCATCCATAAGGATTTTCATGTAGCACATAGAAGGCAAAAGTAGTGTGAATGTATCATACAACTAGATCCACTTCAATTTTTCCTCATGTTTTCGTGCACACATCGACAGGGACAGAGGGAGACCGGGCTAGTGGGGGCCTGTGCCCCCACATGCTGCCGGCCGAAACCCCCTAATAAGGGGGTTCCTCTATCCCTGGTTTTAATGGTGCCCCACCTCACTTACAGGTTAGAGGGGGCACCATGAAAACCTAAAAGAAGGGGGTGGGGGTTGGACAACCCCCCTCCCCCCCTTAATGACTTATTTTTTTTTAACTCTGAGGCCAAAACGCGATGTTTTGGACAAAACGTTTTGGCCCCATAATTTTTTTTAAGTTAGTTGGGACCAAAACAACGTCGTTTTGGTCCCAATGAATTAAAAAAAAAAAACAGACAGCCGATAGGTTGAAATTGAATCGAGCTTATAAGGATTACATGGCAGAACTCTTGAAGAACAGATCAGAGAAGGCCAAATCGCCGCTCGCAGTGACTAGTCTCAGCCCCGCTCGTCATCGGCCTGTTCTTTACCCTTCAGGTAATGTTGTAACTCGATTCACTTTTTTTCTTGATCTCGGTGGTAGGACGGTGACTTCACTTGCATTCTTTAGATGTTGGTTTGAATGGTTTCATGTAATGCTTTAAATTAAGCTTATTTGAGATCAAGATGCAGCTTTTGGAATTTGTTGCAAAATGTTTTTTGATTTGTGTAGACTAATTGTTGTAAATTGTTGCATTATATTATTTGATTTGTGTAGATTAATTGCTGAGTTTTGGAATTTGTTGGATGGATTTAATTTATTAATTGAAGTATTAATTTATACAGGAAATATAGTTAGATATTTTGAAAGGATTAAGAGATCATTCATAAGTGAAAGTGATGGTTCATCAAATAATCCTAACGTAATTGTTCAATCTGAAATTAATGTGGGTGAATCGAGTGAAAAGAATGCACAAATTGAGTTAAGTGAAGAGGAGATTGTTGTTGATCATGCATTACGGAAGCCTATAATAGAGTATGATCCTCAAATTAGAGATGAGATTAGGAGGCGATATGTTCTTAAAGGTCCTTGTCAACCATTAGAGCACAATTTTTCGATGAGCCAATTTGGAAAAAAAATTAGGCAAATCCAAAAGCATTGGTTCATTAACCATCAATGGTTGGAGCATAGTGTATCGAAAGAAGCCGCGTTTTGTTTTTGGTGCTATCTTTTTAAAGGAGAAAAAGGACCAAAATTTGGAGATGAAGTATGGATAAAGAAGGGGTTTCGGAATTGGAAGAAGACATTAGAAAGGTTTAAAGAACATATAGGAGGCGTTGGTAGTGCACACAATGATACTTAAACACAATTTGTTGCTTACAATGATCAAAGGCAAAGTGTTGTGCATAGCTTCTCTAGTGGAAGAAGTAAATCAGATTCTTCTTATCGCACTCGATTAACAACTTCTCTAAATGTGGTAAAATTACTTCTAAGAAATGGTTTGGCCTTTTGTGGAAATGATGAGTCAGAAGAATCACTATATAAGGGTAATTTCTTAGATACTCTCCAATGGTATAATGAGCAATGTCAAGAAGTTGCAAAGGTAATTTTAAAAAATGCTCCAAAAAATAATCAACTCATGTCCCCAGACATTCAAAAAGATATTGTGAGTGCTTACGAAACAAAAACTACAACAACCATTATTAAAGATGTTGGAGACCATGTTTTTGCCATATTGGTTGATGGAGCCCGGGATAGTTCAGTGAAGAGCAAATAGCCTTTGTTTTGAGATATGTAAATAACTTTGGAGAAGTGGTCAAACGATTTATAGGAGTTGTACATATTAGTGACACTTCTGCCTACTCCTTAAAAAATGCCATTGAATTTTTTTTTGACAAAACATGGATTATCAATTTCAAAACTCAGAGGACAAGGATATGATGGGGCTTCAAATATGCAAGGAGAGCTTAACGGACTAAAAACACTCATTTTGAATGAAAATTTGAGTGCCTAGTATGTTCATTGTTTTGTTCACCAACTCCAACTTGTTGTTGTGTCTGTTGCAGAGGAGATTTAGTGTGTGAGTCAATTCTTTGATTATGTTTCCATGATTATCAATATGGTTGGTGATGTTGAACCCTTAATGTTTTGAAATATTTTTGATAATGTACAAAGTGTTTATGAAATTAGAAGATGTTGAAATCAAGATTGGAATCATTTAAATGGTTATGGAAATCACATGGTGTGCCTTGAATGGAGAAGAAATTGTATGTGCAAGTTTCAGCCCTTGAAACGTGTGTTCATGAAGAGAAATACACGTCTCTGCCCACAACATCAACCATATGTCGTTTCTTGGATGTTGTCACTCTTGGTGCAAAGTTGTCGTTCATCACTGTTAAAAATTGAGGTTGAAACGCGCATCTCATGCGTCGAAACACGCGTTTCTCGTCATGAAATTTGAATTTCTGTAACGGTCGCTGAAATATTTTAAAAGACAAGCCACCTCCCACTATTCTGTGGCAAATGGTAGAATATGAGGTCAGCAAGGTATGATTCGCGCGTCTCTCCTCTTGACACGCGCGTCTCAGGCCTTGGAGGTGCAAAAATACGCTGAAAATGAAGAGACTCGCATATCGCCTATGCACGCGAGTTTCACGGAACGAGTTTTAGATTCTAGAAGCTTGTGAATGACCAATCAAGTTCAAAACTTCAAGGATCATTTTCAATATTTTCCATCAAGTATAAAAGGTCATTTTTTATCAGAATTAAACAAGAACATAGACTCTACACACTTATAAGCATTCAAGAGCAATTTTCTTACTCTCCACATCAACACTTGCTATAGCTTTGTTTGTTCTTAATTTTCTATCATTTCATAGCCTTAGAAACTTGTGTTAATCTTCATATTTTTTGAAGGAATCACGTTGAGTTTAGAACGTTGTATAGGGTGAGTTTTGATAGACTAAATTGTTAGGTTTCTTGGTGTGATTTGAGCCTAAAATCAAATTGGGCTTAGTTTTTAGGTGTGATTTGAGCCGAAAATCAAATTGAGAGAGTTAAGAGTTCCCACTAAGTTGAAAGTGGAGATTGTAAAGTGTACAAGAAGCCCTTGTGTGGCTTGATAGTGGAAATCTCAAGAAAGTTTCTTAGGGAGTAGACGTATGCACTTCAAGGAAGGTCAAACCACCATAAATTCTATGTTTGCATCTCTCTTTTCTCTATTTACTTTGATTTATCTTGATTATTCACAATCACACACTTGAACCTTGTTACTAATATTTTTGGCTAGTTTTTGTGTTTGCAAGAAAACCGAAAAAGTTGCAAAAGTGCTTGAAACACTCTATTCACCCCACCTCTAGAGTGTTCTTGGTTGCTACAGGTGCTTCTTGTAAAAGAAAATATGCTCTTCGACAAAAACATGAACAATTGTTGCAACATTTACAAATAAATGAATTTTCAAGTGGAAAGGGGATGCATCAAGAAACAAGCTTAGCTCGACCGGGAGACACACGTTGGGAGTCACACCATAAAACCATTGTCCGCTTGCTATCTATGTGGTTTCCAGTTTTAAAAGTTCTTGGAGATATATATGATGATGGTGTTAACAAAAAACAACATGGCATTGTTATAGGATTGGTTGATAAAATGGAAAGTTATGAATTTGTATTCATTTCTCATTTGATGAATGTTATATTGGGATTGACATCGGAATTGTCATTTTTTCTTCAGCAAAAAGATCAGAATATTGTGGTTTAATTGACACAACAAAAAGTAGGTTGTAAGAATTGAGGGATAATGGTCGGAGGAATTGCTAGAAGAAGTTGATACCTTTTGTTCTACAAATGGAATTTCGATTCCTAATATGGAAGATAATGTTCCTAGTCATCTTCGATCCAAGCATGCTCCCACATACTACCATTACTTTCGTGTGGGAATATTTTGTGAGGTATTAATTTGTTACACTTATCATTGAACTTTGCTTCCTTTTTTTTCTAATAATAGAATTAATATTTTTATAATATCAGGTTGTTGATCGTATTGCTTAAGACATGAATAGTCTTTTCACTGAGTTAAGTTGTGAGTTATTGATGTGCATAACATGCCTTGATCCTAGAAATTTGTTCTCTAAGTTTAGTAACTCAAGGTTACTCCGTCTTACTGAGTTATATCCAAAAGATTTATGTCTTTCTAATAAAATGGAGCTTAAAGAGCAATTGGAGACCTACATAATTGAAATGAAACGAAATGAAAATTTTGCTAATCTTGATGGTATTGCATCTCTTGTTAGGAAGATGGTTGAGTTGGAATTTCATAAAGCTTTTCATTAGGTGTATCGACTTATTGAGTTGGCGTTAGTTTGCCTGTTACAATCGCTAGTATTGAGAGAGCTTTCTCGGCTATGAAAATTATCAAGACGGATTTACGTAACAAGATGAGAGATGATTTTCTCAATGATTATATGGTGTGTTACGTCGAGAAATATATATTTCTTAAAATTGAAAATGAAGTCATTTTAGATCATTTTCAGAACATGAAAAGTTGTAGAAATTTGTTGTCACCTAAAAATTAGTACTTGTACTCTTTTTTCAATTGAATTTAAACTTTGTAGGACTTAAATTTATTTAGTGATTATAAGTACATATGCTTTTCTTTATTATATATTAGAGTTGTGCCCCCATCCAAAAAACTTCTTGGCTACGTCCCTGCACATCGAAATTAATAACTTGAATCACTTGTTAATTTTCAATTTATTCGATTATTGATTTGTTGCATATAATACCGACACAAATAATTAAAAAAATACGTACCAATGTTTAGTTTGTTTAATGAATGACAAATCAGGCCACATATCTATGTGTTGGTGGTACAACACATAGATAGACTAAATCTGTTGGTGGAAGTTTATCATCTCTGTATGACACCCACTTACGAATGTTATTATGTATTCTATTCTTTTTAGTCTTAAATTTGAATCGTTAAATTTATTAATGTTATTGTGATATCCCACATTTAGTAGAGTAGGTGGTAATGAATTGTAATTTTATTGATAGTGGCCAGCATTAGCCAATGTTGCCTCCCTTTTTGCCAACTCACTTAACTCCATTTGATGTACTTCAAGTGTGGTTAAAGAGATATGTATTATTAGAAAAAATTATAGAACATACACTCTATAAAAAAATGGCAAGTGTATATATAATGTTTGATGATGATATATATAAAACCATTCTCACATGATTGTTTAACAAGATAAAATCAATATTATATATATTTGTTGTTATATACATAATTTAATGATAAAAAATAAAAAACAAATTTTCAAAAAGAATTACAAACAAATTGACATATATCCGCCAATACATTTTCCTCTTAATTTGACAACTTAAATTCCGAGTCTTTTTGTTTTCTCTTATTTTAAGTATAAAAGTCTTACGTCCACTACTAGTTTATGAGAATGTACTAACCCTAATTTTTACACTTTGTTTAATTACGATTAATTTAGTAGATATTGAATAAAAACACAAAAAACAAAAACAAATTGTATATAATAAATTTTTAGATTATGTAAAAAAAGTAAATTTTTTTATGTTCTTTGGGAAATAATAGATTGAATATTATTTAATATATAATATTCTAGTTGAATAGCAAAAGAAAATATATATTGTTGAAGAGAGTTATAATGTCCATCAAGTATATATTTAAATTCTTGATTTTTAATATTAGAGATGAGAAGAATATCACTAATAAGGGTAAAAAAGCAGCCCTATAGTGAAGACATGAAGTACGAACAAATGTTCAAGTACCATTTGTATTTTTGGACAATTCAAGCCAGAGTAGATTTTTGTCTGTTTTATTTAAACCAAAATGTGTAGATAACAATGAGACAAGTGAGTCATCCTCTACCATATCACCATTATCCTCTTTTGTCATTTCACATGTTAGCAAGCAACAGAAGTAAACCTACAATACTATTGGAAGGAAATGCATCAACAGGCCAATTATGAGTGAATAACTCGAAGCATTTGTAACTCATTTATTGGAACCCTAGTTTATGACTGTATAATTTGCTTCATTTTAAACTAAGTGGTCTTTGTTTTTTAGGTATATGAAGTTTCATATTATAGTCAAAATTTATTTCCCATTTTCCCTTTTGTTCATTCCCTCCAATTCTATGTGGAGTTGGCATCAATGATTTCCCCATCAAACGTTCAACCCTAGAAGGGTTTAGAGATTTGCCTTCTTTTCAAGTACATGTGTGATGGTTAATAATAAATTTTTAATTTACTTAATTAGTATTAGAGTGAACTCAAATATTCAGTATTAAAGAGAGAGATCGATTATAGTACATGGGACATTTCTGTTTGGGATGTATGAGCTACAGCCATGATTCGGTTTTAAATTAAAAGTCGATCGTGGCCATTAGATAGAAAGGAGCAGGAAAAAGAACAAAAAAAAGTGACCGCCACGATTAGAGCAACTAACTAGAAGGTAAACTAGGATTACATCTAATGGCCACAATTGATTTTTACTTTAAAAACCAATCATGGTCGTACCCCGCTCGACTCAAACATAAATGTCTCGTACTGTAACTGAGCACCATTGAGGATCATGGATTTGACTTTCGTTAGAAACAAATAAAATTACTTATAAAAAAATGTCATATGAAAGAAATGAGAAAAAAAGGATAACTTTATTACTAAATCATCGTCACTCAAACTAGTTATTGATGTTATCATTTCGATTGTTGTTAACAAACATCTCTTACACCCCTTGAGGGTAGTTTGGTGGTAATGGGTAGTGATCCTAATTTGTGAGATCACTAAGTTTGAATGGAAGCGACAACAACTGTGGGTTGTCAATTGTCGCGGAATCGTGACACCCAATAGAGTTAGGTGCTTAGGTTCAGGACTGTTTGCCTCAATGAAGTGCTACAATGACTTCACCGTGCACGGGTCCAAGTCTGCTGTTGGTGTCAGTTATGACTCTTTGGAACATTTCGTAGCTGCATAGTAACGCCTAACAGGGGTATGCTATTATTAGTCGCCCCCGACTCCCATTTTTTCTGTTAAAAAAACAAACATCTCTTACAAAATTTTGTCACAAAATGGGCATGTAAGTTTTGAACTCATTTATGATTCATGCATAAATATATAGGAACTTCTTGGAATTCTTTTATATAATGGATTGATCATAATAATTTTAGTGGTTACAAATCCTATGTATAAAAATATTTTTTTTTGTATGTTTGCATGATATTGTAAAAGTATATTATCTATTCAACTCAGCATATTGTAATTTTAAAAATACATGTCAATTATCAATATAAAATTATTTCTAATATATAATATTAGATCTTAATTTAGATGGTAAGTTAGTAAAAATATATATATTTTCATGAAATCTTATGACAATACAGTTATCATAATTAGTGGCATCAACTAATATTTCCTTGTCATCAGAAATATATTTTCCCTTTTTATATGACTTTTTTTCTTATTGTCTGTAATTTATACTAAGTCAATATCAATCAAACTAAACCCTAATACGTATAATAAATCCGATATACAATGTACATTACAAATTAATTGTGTTTTCAACGTTCTAGTTCTTATCTTTGAAATAGAAAGCATAATTGGAGCCACATGATTATTTTTGGTTCTAATTTAGCTTGTGATCAAAAGAGACAAAAATGAATAGAGAGTTTTTCCCTACGAAAGGTTAATTTGATTTTTTGTCCTCAAAAGAGTATCGGTTCTAACAATGTTTCATTGGGGAATTTTCTAGGAAAAACAAATTTGTAATTTAGTGACCTACACAGTTTAGCAAAAAGGTTACTGTATGTGTCAAATGTTCTTACATGAAAGTTTTCAAATTAAACTATAGTATTATTTTTTTGTTGATAGAACCTAAAAATAATAGAAACATGAAGGACCCACTAGGATGCTTGATGTTGAAATGGTATTTTGGCTAGTATAATGTTTAGCATATAGATACAATTCTAAATAATATATTTTTTTAATATTATATAATTTGTAATTTAATTTTAATATTTGTCACTTGAATTACTAAAGATAAACTATGTAAGAAAATATTTTTTTGTCAAATAATTAGTGGGGATCAAAGACAATTTAAAAACTCCCACCAAAGACTCCACAAAAGTTAAAAAATATATATATATATAACTTTTGTCATTATTGATAGGCTATTTGTCTCATTGTCCTAGTGGATAGATATGTAATAATGTAATTGGGGAGTTCTTGTAAAACAAACAAAATGGAGTTTTGTTGGCATTTGCATAACTTGCCCTTGCAATCACCACTATCACCCACTAAGAAACAAGCTTGGTGTTGTTTTGTTTTGTTAGGGCATATTTGGATTTTTGTTGTGTTTAGACATAATTACAAAGTTTTGGCCAGCTCTTATTCCCATCCACTTTACATACTG
>CAODLS010090182.1:0-22941 GCA_948243855.1 Flueggea neowawraea | reverse complement strand
TTATGTGTTCTTACCTGGCTGAAAGGCCACTTCACGTAATAGTGAGAAACACATATAAGTGTGGCAAAAGAAACTGAGACTATAGCTTTGTAATCTGCAGTGCAATAAGAAAGTTGTCTATTAAGTGAAATAATCCACTTAGCACTAACCACCTAAAGAACCTACGACGCTCTTAGTGACAGTCAACCTCGATTGCAGCAAGTCGAGACCAAGTATTATTTAGTAAAGGACTTGGTTGCACAAGGTCAATTATTTGAGTATAAGTTTCACTTGAAAAAGTGAACTTGGGATGTAAGTATATGCGAGACAAGATCGTAAGATCCGTTAATAAAAACCTACAAGGAATAAATTCCTTAAGACCCCTATGGCACATGAGTGTGTAGTCCCTTAAAACATGATCTTTAATAAGATCATTGTGGGCAATACACGAGCACAAATGTTAAGAGTTGACATTTGTTATAGCTTTGAGTGTGAAAGCATGTTGGACAGAGAAATAACCCACTCACACGGATGTTCACGTTAGTTTACCCAGTCTGTTGGGGGAAGAATTAAGATGAGGTTGGTTTTGAATGTAGAGAGAGATCTTGAGCACATTCGTAATCAAAAGGTCGTCTTGCATTTTACAGTCATGAGTTCATTATAAAATGGCAAGAAAAAATTATATGTAAAGAGTCATACGCCATAGGATGAATTCCTATGTCGATCATTAAATGATCAGATGCTAAAATTGAGAGACTTTTAGCATATTTTGTCTTAAAACCAGAAGTAATCATGTCAAGTGTGGATTAAGGTTAGATGGCGAAATGCATCATAACCGAAGCTGTTGTGTGGTTTTATAATGTTGTATAAACATGCGCTCCTCCAAGGAAAGGAAAGAACACCACAACATATGATCATACCATATGTGTTATATACATGACCATAGGGATGGAAAAGATTGATAAACGATCTCACTTTTCCTAGTGTGAGACCCTGTCGTGAACAGTGGTTCTCGGTACTACCTACCCTTAGAACCCTTAACACATTCAAAACATGTAGTTAAGTTTGTCTACTCTAGCTTGTCATTAATGGTCATGATTGATTCGACCAAACGTGTCAAGCTGGAAAAGTAAACTTATCTATGTGGATTGTCTGGTGTAAGAGGAGATGTTTGTTTCTAGACGCATTCACACTAGTCTCAAAAGTTTGCTTAGTCGACTCTCATATAGCGTGAAACATGATGTGTGAACTATGAGTAAAGATTTTGTGAGATCGTGTAGTTCGAAAGCAGTGATTGTGTAGTTACGAACTAGGGGAAGACATACGTTTCCAGCATTTGTGCTGCTGTTGCATACACTTTGGTAGAAAGGAGCTACTTTACGAGAGACGCCTTATAGCAGGATTGAGATATAAGATGTTATATAACCCTAACATGTGTATAACAATTACGCTCTCATCGTATGCTGGTCGCGCGGTCTATTTTCTTGTATGACACAAGATCTTCATCATGATTGGAATTAGTTTCATCATGATACATGACTAGTTAAGGTATCATCATGTGCGAGTGAGAAATGTTGGAAAAAATGGTCCGCCCATGACGAGTGAACCGAACTCGGTTGGTCGAAGTGTGAACCAAGACCGTGGGCCAAGTCCAATTGGAAAGTCCAAGTGAGGAGCCTCAAACTCGGTTAGTCAAGTGTGAACCGGGCGGTGAACCGAGACCAATTGACAATCTCAATTGAGTTAGGGATGAAATGAGTCTGTTTGGTCCATTAGACTCGTTAGCCCATTTGGAAGGTTATAAAAGGAGCTTTTCTCTTTCCATTCTCATTAACTCTGACAACATACAAAGAGAGAGAAAGAGAGAGAGAGCTCTCAACCGGGAGAGAGATATTCGGCCTCTTATCCCGAGTCCTGAACAGATCATGTGTGATATTTAGACTTCAAAGGAGGCAGGCATTTTCGTTGACATTTCAACCTGGTTTGCTAATAAGACCAATATAAAACTGGTATTGCTCTGCTGCTAACTTCCGCTGAATCGAGATTAATAAATCAAACCTGTTTATTAATTAAAACGGTATGCGATTCCTTCAAAATTATTAAGCAAAAAAGCAGGATTTATAAATTAACTGGAGTTACAATACGGTTAACATCCTCAATTTCACATTTAAAATACATCTTAATTGAAATATATCAATACAAAAACATAATTAATTACAAACAATTAACTTCATTGCATTATTCAAAAAGTTATATTTATTCACCATTGTCAGATTATCAAAAAATTAAGAAAAAAATATGCAGAATGTTAATTTACTGTCAATAAAACGACCTAACAATTCACTAATTTGCCGCGTTTGAGGTTTTGATTGGTGGAAATAAGGGGTTTGAGGATTTTAAACTTTGGTGTTTTCAAAATCGAAGCGGGCCCTTTCGGTGGGAATTGAAACTTAGGTTTTGCCGCGTTTGGTTTCCCCAAAAATTTCGAGTGAAGGCAAAACGAAAACTTTCAATTTTGGCAAACGCCTTGTCGTTCATGAAGACAATGTAAGATTATCATCAAAACTACACCGTTTCGTAACAGATCTCCGCAGCTTCATCAACTAATCACTTGATGCTAAAATTTGAGTTACTTTTACTCATGCTAACTAAAATTTAGCATTTTATTTAATATGGTCACTAAACTCTAATTTTATTCAGAAAAATCACTTAATTTATAATTTTTGTCCAATAAAATGATTTTGAACAATTTTTTGCAAACTGTACTATTAATTTTCTTAAAAATGACAAAACGGCCTTACTCACTTGCCTAATAATTATGTCCAAGTTTTTGTTAATATAAAATTTTAATTTGCCTTTTAAATATATTATATTTTTTATTGATAATATATAATTCTTTGAAAATAAAATTATTTTTTTTTATTTTTATACTAATTTATCTATGAGGTTTGAATTGTGGCTCACTAGTTTACTAAATAAAAAGTTTTTCGTAATTTTAAAAATTTTAAATTATCAACTTAAATATAATTATTTGATATTTTTCTTCTAATATGTTCTTAACATATTAATATTTATGAATATATTTATTAAAAATATTAAATAACATTTCTCAATTGTTTGTAATAATTTTTGTCCAAAAAATAACTTTTGCAAGGACCTTAAATGTATTTTTTAAGAACCTCATAGACCGCAAATAAGATTTTTTAAAATTCAGGGACTGAAAACAAAATTACACCATACCTCGACAAATGATTTAACCCTTGTTTTTTTTGTTGTTTTGGGTTTCAAGAAATAAAAGGATAAGAAAGATACTGTAAAGAAGTTAATTTGTTTTTCCATTATTTTTATGGTTTAGAAAATAAAGATGAAATGCTAGTGGTGTTTTATTTTAGAAAAGTTTTCCATTTTTTCTAAGAAACATATATTAAAAATAAAGATGATATAATTAGAAAAATTGTTCAAAATAAATTTATTTTATAAAATAATAAATTTTTAACCATTTTGAGAACATATTTTAAATATTTTCTAATTTTCCAAGTTAAAAAGCTAGAAGACAAAATTCTAGTTTATTTAATTAATTTATTTAAAGTATTTTTAATTATTTAAATACAAGTTCATTATTTTTTAATCTTTGCCACTAAAGTATAAAAAATATCAGTTTAAAAAAATATAAAAATATGGGTATTTATTTTGTTTTATAAATTTATAAATACAATCCGCCCATCCTTTTTTTTGGCAATATAGATATCCTTTCGCTTTTCACACATTCTGTAGTCTCTACCTTTCCCTCAAAACCCATTTGCCTCCAACAGCGACGGTTTTCACTTCTTCTGCTACCAGAAATCGACGAAGAAGATGCCTTGCCTGAACCTTTCCACTAACGTCAACTTGGACGGCGTTGACACCTCCTCCATCCTCGCTGAAGCCACCTCCAACGTCGCGAAAATCATCGGAAAACCAGAGGCTGTAAGTCGCGTTGCATCCTTTTACGATGTCGTTTCATTCTACTACATGCATGTCTGATAATTCTATTGAGAGTGAATGGGATACTATTAGCCTTTCTAATATGTTAATGGCTTAGTTGGAAATTGAGAGCTTATTTTGTGTACTTTTGTTCATTTTTCCCCCAAATGCGAATCGTTTAAATTCTTGCTGGAGCCGAATTGACCCGAAATAATTGTAACTTGTTGTAAGTATGACCTGAATGAGATTCACAACATGATTAATTAGGTTTGTGCTATTTATTATGAACATTTCGGAAGGCTTTTTTTTCTTCAAACTGGTGCGTTCTAAGTTTGATAGCCTGAAGTGTTTCGTGCATCTTGATCAGATACCTAATTGCGACGGGATGTCGCAATTTGATCTTGATGACGGTATATTTACTTTCTCGTTTTGGATTGTTAAATTTGGGAAGTTGCTCTATGGCACAAATTCTTCATTCTCGGCAATTGTACCGGCGGTTCAATTATAACATTCTGTGAAGTATTTGTGCCTAGAGCAATTTGCTCTAAGTAGCAGTTCCCTTCTCGCTTTTCTCTGGTTTCACTTCAAGAGCTAAATGGAAATGCGTTGTGCATTTGTTCTACTCATAGTGTTTTAACCATTTTGTGGTTATATGCAGTATGCGATGATTGTGCTGAAGGGATCGGTGCCCATGGCATTTGGTGGAACTGAGCAGCCAGCTGCTTATGGTGAACTGGTTTCCATTGGAGGTCTTAACCCAGATGTGAACAAGAAGCTGAGTGCTGTAATTGCAACAATTCTTGAGAACAAGTTGTCTGTTCCAAAATCGTGATTCTACCTCAAGTTTTATGACACTAAGGCAAATATTCTCAACCTTTGATTTTCTAGCGGTTGTTTCATTGTCATGCACATGCTTCATCTCATTGCATTCTTCCTGTTTGTTTAGGCCCATCAAAGCCAAGGATATGCACAGTGTTTGCATGCTTTAAACCAGAACTAGATAATGTAAATAAATCTTTACTGATTTTAACTATTACCATCTTTTCGTTAGTTTTTCTTCGGCTCCACCTCAAGTTCATCTTATTTGGATGTGTTCGTTTGAGCAAATGACCTTGCAGTGCTTCTGTCTTTTATAATGGTAGTGATAATTTGTTTGTTTTGCAGGGTTCTTTCCTTGGATGGAATGGCTCCACTTTCTAAATCTGGCGGCTTGTCTCGTAGATTTCCTTGTTAAGGATTTGGACATCTATGTATGTGTGGTGACATTCCAAAGACTTGTCCTTGATAGGGTATTCTTGCGCCCTTTGCTTAGGCTTATGAAGTGTAATTTCTTGAATACTTGTGTTCTGCACATGTTTTGGGGCAAACTATATATTGCTTTACCAAATCCTGATGAAACCTATCAAGAAAAGGCTGAATTGTTATGACTCGTGATGCCAAGTAAAACCTATGGTAAAATTGGGTGCATGAGCAGGGATGACTCTTCGTTTTCTTTTTCTTTTATTTTTCCATCAAAGTGGAATCTAACACCTTTTGCTCGACAACTTAAGGATTATGTAATGTGAATCTAGTGAGCCACTTGAGCAAACACAGAGGTAAGATAAGAGAGAACAGTGTAGAATGGGGGAGAAGATGATGATTGTGTATTGATTTGTGATATCAAAAGATGCAGGACATTAATCACTTTGGAGAGGCTATTTTAGGGTGGTAATTTGTTTACTCAATATTCTCATTATATTTATTATTTATGCATATTTAGATCTTAAAAATATATGTTAATTATTCTATTTTTTTAGTATGCAATTTGTTTTGCAATCTCCTTCTACAAAATAACAAATAGCAAACGCCATTAGACAAGCAGATATCAAGAATCTATATAATATATAAAAGTTGAATATACTTTCATAATAATCAGACATTTAAAAAATTATTATTTTGATATTTAGTATTTTAATTACATGATAAGTGACAATTTTTATTAAAATATTAAATATTTTAGTCAATGTTTACTTATTTTATTAAAAAAATAAAAAAATATGTAAATAAATTTTATGAAAACTTTGGTATTAATTTTTATGTTTTTTATATTTTTTTAATTTAAAACAGTTTTTATTATAGTCATAAATATTTATAAAAAAATAAAAATAGAGTCATATATGTGGGACAACTCCATTCACATCCACATATATAGCTAGATAATGTAAATACTTTGCCACATCACTAATTCTTATTCTAATGTTAAGACTAATAAGCTAATAATACTCCCTTAATTCCGACTGGTATTCATTATTCCAACAAAATCCACCTTGTTTCAAGGTGAAGGCTCGGATATTGCATCACCAACACGACACGATCATAAAATCGATAAAACTTGTTTTGGTAAAATCCCCACTTATGTTTGGATTGAGAGAAAAGAAAAGTATTTAATTCTATTGTTTGGATGATAATCATAATAAGACAAAGGAAATGAGGGGAAATTATCAAAATCGGAGAGAAATCAACTCTCTTTATGCATCCATGGATTTTTCTCCAAATTGAAGAGAAATGAGGACAGTGGAAAAAATTGAGATGAAATCACAATTTTACCCTCTAGAAAAGTAAACTAGAGAGAAAATTATTACGGGCAATATAGTCTTTTTCTTGATAATAAAGGATCTACTTAGCTCTAATTTTAAAAGTGTAGACATTATATAATTACCCATAAAAATTTCAAACAAACAACATCTTCCTTAACTTTTAATTACATATTTTTGTATATATAATTTTTTTTGAATAAAGATCATTTACGCATTATTCTAATATTTCATAATTGTATATGTGTTTTTAATATATGTCTCATTACTTTTAGGTATAACTAATTGAAGTTTTTCTTTAGTTGATTATGTTTTCAATTATAATTAGTGTGACTTCTAACTCATTTAAGCTTGAAAATTTTAATTATTTTTTCACAAATTTACTATTCATACATTATTCAATTATTTTTTAATAAATATTATTGCATATATGCTATTTTCTAAATATGATCATTCATACATTATTTTGATATATTTTATTATAAAAAACACAAAATACTATATATATTGTCAAGTCAGGCAAAAATCATAATTCTCTCAGTTTAAAGTTACTTTATAAAATATTTTAGTATTTTTTTGAACAGAAATAAAATATTTTAGTATACTTGTTTTTTTTTTCAAAATTGTAGTTAATTTAACATTATTTGATATGCTCGGGAGGACCCTAGCTCTGGCCGCCAAGCTCACTCCTCTTCTCCACAATACTGGCAGATCCACCACCACTAACATCCAATCAGCTTTACTTCCCCGACAAAAACTCCCAAATCTCCGCACCAATTTCCCAGCAATGGCTGCTTCCTCCGTTGTCAATCATGCTAACGGTCCTACCACTGTCACCCACGTCATCTTCGACATGGATGGCCTCTTGCTTGGTAATTTCATCCAACACTTGCTCTTCGTTCCACTTCCAACTCCTCTTTTTTTCCTGACCTTTCTTTTTCGCTTGATTTGAGAGATTAGGAGTTGAATTTGGTGGTTATAATTTGGAATTTTTATGAATGAACTGGAATTTTTTTTCTTAAAACACATTGCATAAGGTATTCTGATACAGTTTAAATTTGCGAGTAATTCTACCCAGAAGACACCTTATAGAAGATTTCCCTGCAAAAGGACAAATGAGATGAGGGATCAATAAAACTTGGCTAACGCCTATTGGTTATTCTAACTCAAGAAGTATATTACCCATTTGGAGATATTGATTTTTAGAAAGTGTGAAGTGGATTGATTGAGTCTATTACTTGATTAGATGTGTGGAACAATATTCATGGATTAACCAGACAGAAGCAGGAATGACAATGAGAAATGTGGTTATCACAGTTGATCGGGTTGCAGAATGCAGCAACTCATAAGGAGGAAGCATGTCGCATATACAGAGAAGATTTGATCACACGGTATTCTGGAAGACGTGAACAAGTCTAAACAGGCAATAAAGCACAAAGTCCAAACCTTTTCTAGTCCTTTTTGAGGCTGAGTACATATTTTGAGTTATTGCTAGAGATGGAGAAACCTTATCATATTTCTGAGTTGTGTCTTGAATCAATTTGGTTCAAGCATGAGTTGCCGTAAAAGAAAATGTCAATAATACATCAGATTCTTCAGCTGCCAACGGTTGCAATGACAGTAAGAACAAGTTAATGGTACTATCCTAGGAGGGCATTTTAGCCATACGCTTGGTAACTTAATATGTGTCCTGTTGTATGTGTAAGAAATGAAATGAAATTTCTTCGAGTTTTAGGCTACTGTTCTTTTTTGTTGTCAGTTGTTTGCTTATTACACAGCAAATAATGTTCAATCTGATTATCTCTTTTCTATGGTTCTGTATTCTTTCAAACTCTATTATTTTACTTTTAACATCCACACATCACTTCTCAAAAAATTAATTGCTTACTAGGATTTCTTTCTACTCACTATGTTGCAGACACAGAGAAATTTTATACTGAAGTCCAAGAGATTATACTTGCTAGATATAACAAAACTTTTGATTGGTCTCTCAAGGCAAAAATGATGGGGAAGAAAGCAATAGAAGCTGCTCGGGTCTTTGTTGAGGAGACTGGGATTAGTGACTCTCTTTCGGCAGAGGACTTTCTTGTGGAAAGAGAGGATATGCTGAGGACAATGTTCCCTACAAGTAACCTGATGCCAGGTATCATTTGTAGCACTATAATAATATACGAGTCATTCTCTGTACAGATTTGTACGGCTTAAGTATCAAACGAAGGCAGGCTTTTGTTGAATATTTTTCTAGATTAGAAAGAAGTGTTTAGTTTAATCTAGAATTGGATTCATTAACCAGTGGTTTTGTAAGTGTAATTAATTCACCATCTTTGTGAATCAATCCTAGCATCTATAAGTAAGAGCAGGTCATGCATGTGTTGGAACAAGAAAACAGGACCATTTTTACTTGGAGCTCTCTATCTCTTCCCATCAATAAAATATCAACTTAGGCAAACCTTGTCCACTTTATTGGTTCAAAGTTCTTCTCTTACTAGCTAACACATTTTTAAGAACTAACTGCATAGACTATCAACCCTTGTTATCAATAATATACAGGGCCGGCAAACTATCATAGCTTGAGAAGGAAAATACTGTTTCATTATTTCATTCCACTTCTCGTTTAATTTTTTTATCATCATCTGAGAAGTCAGAATGAGTGCATTTCTCTTATTATTTACTCTTTTCCATCTAATTGTCAATTGCTTCTTGTATAAAAAGAGAAATGAATTAGTTTCTTCTTAGAGGAAAAAGAAGAATAGTCTTTGTTTTCCTTTCTGTTAGTTTATTTGACTGATAATTCTTCTCTTGTAATTAAAATAGTTTTTGGTTTTCTTTTCATTTGTTTTTTACAAACTAATAATTCTTTCATGCTTTTTTTTATAAATATGATTTAGGTGCTAGTCGGTTGGTCAAACATCTCCATGCTAAAGGAATACCAATTTGTGTGGCAACTGGGTATGTTTTATTCTTTTTATTTCTTGTATTGGTTTGATATTGTTTTACTTGAACATTCTCCTTTACTTGCTTGCCATTTAATTTGCAATGCTATTTTCTGAATCAGTATTATTAATTTTGAAATCTAATTAGTAGGATTCTCTTTTCAGTTCTCACAAAATGCATTTTGAATTGAAAACACAAAGACATGGTGAGCTATTCTCATTGATGCATCACATTGTTCTTGGAGATGATCCAGAAGTTAAACAAGGCAAGCCATCGCCAGATGTATTCCTTGCAGCAGCCAGGAGATTTGAGGTATTGTTTTTAGAGATTTTCTTTGTACGGTAATTTGATGGCACTGAAATCTTGACCGGATATAGGCTTTACCTGTATTGCTTTTGTATCAAGCTACCTCTAGTGCCAGTTACTCCAACAATGAGTAAATAACATAAATCATCTGTGTATTCACAGGGTGGCCCAGTAGATCCCAAGAAGGTTCTCGTTTTTGAAGATGCACCTGCCGGTGTTCGTGCAGCCAAGAATGCTGGGATGTAAGTGCATTGCTAATTGTCTTTAGACATATGTTTTGAAATTGCTTATGATTCCTTAGTCTTGGTTATATGCTTTCTAGATATGCAATAGTTCTGTCGTTTTCTTTTGGTCCATAACAATAGAATAGTTCTGTTGATGTAAATATGACTATAACATAACTGAGTGTTTCTGAAAATCCATTTTCTCTACATTTTCTTTTTCTGCCGTATTTCATATTGCACTAATGGATAACAACTACATAATCAAAAGCTAAGCGTATTTCATTTGAGGTTTAAGAATAGGCATTGCCAGTGCTTCCTCAAAATTAGAAAATGTCGGCCAGCAGGTTCAAAAATACTCTATTGATGCCCGGTTCATCATATGACTACAACAAAAGAAAATGAGGAAAAACTAAAATGGAGAGAGCCCCATTTGTCTTCTTTTTCCCGGTTAATGTGTTTTACAAATTTGTCTATTCTGTTTTTAGTTATAATGTTGCGGATCATTCTCTTTTCTCTTCTTACTCCATATCCAATTGGTAACATGATGTTATACTGTTAGTGAGCAAAATAGTGCATGAATTTACTCTTTCGCAAATATAATGCAGGTCAGTGATAATGGTTCCAGATCCAAGGCTGGATAGCTCTCATCATGACGTGGCAGATCAAATTCTGAGATCGCTATTGGATTTCGATCCAGGTTACTGGGGCTTACCTCCTTTTGACAAAGAGGAAAGCTAAATTAGAAAAATTTATCAGCAGATGTGTTTGAATACTGCAGAAAGGAGAAGCCTTTTAGTATCCATCATTGGATTCTACTACAGATGTTCTCTAGTACACACTGTCGTGGTTCGCAACCTTTGTTCACTTCTTACTGCCATTATTTCGTGGCCTATTAATAGAGGTAAATGGTCGAGGCTAAACTAGGATTGGGCTATTTTTTCTTATGTATTTATCTCTTTTAGGTGCTTTTAATGGTGGAGATATTGTTTAGACATTTTTTAGTTAATCCAATGGCTAAGATGTCCCCGTTTTTATTCCATTAAGACGGCTTGATGTATAATTAACAGCTTGTTTGGCTCCAATTAATTATTAAAAAATGTCTGCAATCCATGTGCAGTTTTAAATTGGTTATTTGGTTTGTGAAGACCTGTTCATTTCTATTCATGGAGTCATTTGTTGGCACTGTTTTATTTTTTTTGGCGTTAGCGACGGTTCTGGCGGCATTTGATGGGGTTTTTGAAAAGACAACAGATTTGGGGGTTTTCTATTGAAAAAATAATCGCTAACTTGTAGCAAACATCGTCGCCAATGCCATGTTATAATTGAAAGATAATCCAGTAATTTCAATAGTTGTATGTTATAACAAAGCCAATGCCATGCCATGTTATATTAGTTGCTAATCCGTTGAGGCATTTCAAACATACAACTACATGCATGTACTCACTATTAGGTTTTCAAAATTGAGGGACAAGTTCGTAGGATTAGTCAAACCTCAGGGACTATGTACCAAGTATCCAAAAGAATATTGCGAATCCTTCTTCCAACGGACTCTCATTCATTACCCTGCTATCTCCTGCCTTTTTGGCTCGGCCTTGATCTCAAACCTCACCGCTCATCACAATTTTTGAAAACATAAATCCCATCAATCTGCGATTGCAATCGAACCATGCGATGCAAGTGGAAAGCAGCAGAGAACACAACCACCGGTCGAAATCGGAGTAGAGCGATGGTTATTGGAGCAGGTAACTAGTTTAACTGCGAAGATATTAATGTTTTTACTTGAAGTCGTACGTTTGATATTAGAAATTAGGTTTTTGTGCTTTCACGTCTTCTATTGGAATTTTTGCCCCACTTTTCAAAATAAATATTGGAATTTTTGCCTACTTTTCAAAATAAATATTGGAAGACACATGCCCAAGTAAAAGATTTCACTCTCCCTCTGTGCTTCTCTTTTAAACTTGATTGAATTTTGAAATTATTTATTTAACTGCATATTCTTTTCGTTGAAACTAAAGAAAAAGGAAGGCTGAAAAAAGGAGGGAGATCATGAACAAGATTGCTGAAGCAAGGAAGCGTCCTTCAGAAAATATAAAGAGGACTCACATGTTTTCTCAACAAGCCTCATATTACTGCAATAGGAAACATGTTAGTGTTCATTCTTTTTAGCTTGTTATGCTTTATATCATGTATTACTACATTTAATCTCAACTATTTACTTTTAAGTGATTTGTTTTTGTGTTGATTTTGTGTTAGCGTACGAACTTTGTGCTTCAGAAGCCGCTGATGGCGAATATGGTTGACCTTGGAGACAATCGTGTATTATATCATGTCAACTTTACAGCGAAGAGGCCTGAGGAAAGAGATGCCGTGCTGTTTTTTGCTGAGGTGGAGGAAGCTAAGCGACCCCGTGTACATGTATGCACCATGCTGGATGCTAATATTGTTAAGCTTTACTGGGTCTATAAATATTCTAGTTCTATGATGTGTTTGTTAGCTTGATGTTGTGATCAAATTGATTCAGAATATTTGAATGATTTGTTTTGCAGAAATTGAATCAACTTGTCGAGGTTGTCCTCCAGAATTGATGCTTCAACATCCTGCTGGTGGGTTTAATAGCGAGTGTCAGATGCCTTACATGGAGCATTGGTATTATTGCACTTTTGAAGGTGAATTAGATGGTTTCAGATTCAAGAAAGCAGGCAATGTCAGTCTGCCTTAAGAAACAGTAGATGGTGGCAAAGTAACGTCGGGGACATGCTTTCTGCATGGATTTAGGATATAGTTAAAAAACATCTTTAGTTGTGTAATCTAGTAAATTGTGTTATCAAACACTCCTAGTATGTGGAACTATCGTCTTTTTGGAAGCAACTGTTGGACGTGATGATTTTCAATGTTTAGTGACTGCATGAAAAATGAGCTGAAAAATATTTTTTAGTGTTTATTTTATAGAAAGAAAAATAATTTCCATCAGCTTAAAATTATCTTCATAAAAATTGTTATATATATGTATCTATATATATAAATTAATTTGTCAATTATCATTTCATTTATGAAACAGGCAAAACAACTGCAAACGTGAGATCGAACCATTAGAGGAGGATTACATTTACATTCCACAACAATAGTGCGGTTCTACCTGTCCTATAATGATCTAGGCCTATGTCCAACTATGAGCAGATAAAAGATACCAAGAAACTTTCATTCATCATTTCAAAAAAAGAAAACTTTCATTCATGTTCAGCACCAACAAACAAAACAACTTGTCCACTAACAAGACAAAAACCCATCAAAACAATGGTGTGGTCTGGGCCTTTATGGTGTACTTTCTGGGATTTTGTTTGTGCATTTCTAGAGACCCCTGGAACCCACTTCAGCTTTTAAACCATTTCTCATCTTCTGTAGCTCTATCCAGCTCCTGAAAATAAATACAAAGATTAGAATACTTGCAGTAACTATTAAACAAGTAAAATAGAGCTACATCAAGCGGGACTTATACATTGAGGCACTTATTTTGTGTCTTAATGAGACATTTGAACGTAGACCATTAGATGGAGAAAAATCAATGTGAGCGGTTGATTTGAGAAAGAGTATACTCCTTCATCTACAAAATTTCAAGAAATAAAGTAAAAGTAATAAAAATTAAGTAATTTATCAGTTACTTGATTTTTTTGCTTTTATTTTTTTTTACAGTTATTAAATTTCAAAAAATTAAGTAAAAATAAAAAAAATTAACTGGTAAGTTACTTATTTTTAGTACATTTTACTTAATTTTAAAAATTTTTACTTAATTTTTTGATCTTTCACAAAATTTTAAAAAATTAAGTAAAAGTAAAAAAATTAAGCAAAAACTGAGTTACTTAATTTAAGTACATTTGACTTAATTTTAGACATTTTTATTTAATTTTTTGATCTTTTATTGAATTTTATATAATTAAGTAAAAGAAAAAAAAGTAAAAGTTGAGTTACTTTTAAGTACATTTTACTTAATTTCAAAAATTTTTACTTAATTTTATTTGCCTTTCACAAAATTTAACAAAATTAAGTAAAAGTAAAAAAATTAAATAGCTGGTAAGTTACTCAATTCAATTATCTCTTACTTAATTTTATAAAATTTTACTTAAATTTTTTTATAGTTTAGAGAATTTTAAAAAATTAAGTAAAAGTAAAAAAAAAAGAGTTAAAATTGAGTTATTTAATTTAAGTACCTTTTACTTAATTTCATAAATTTTTACTTATTTTTTTTGCCTTTTACATAATTTCACAAAATTAAGTGAAAGTAAAAAAAAGGGTTAGTTACTTAATTCAAGTACCTTTTACTTAATTTTAAAAATTTTTATTTATTTTTTTACCTTTTATAGAATTTCCAAAAATTAATTAAAAATAAAAAATTAAGTAACTGCTTTAGATATTGGCGGTACAAAAGAATTGTAACTAAATGTATTTAAATAACATAAACACATATGTAAATGTAAAAAAAAATTGTCTGTAATTGTAAAGACCTATTTGTTTGAGTTGAGATAGTGATTTTTTTTTTCGAATTACTCGAGTAAGATAGTGCTTACTCGAGTAATATAGGGGTTGATTTACTCGAGTAAGCCAGATGGTTACTCGAGTAAATGAGGGTGTATATTTGAGCTGATGAGTGTCTTACTCGAGTAAGTCATGTGACGGGGCTCTAACTCAAGTAAATGGATGACTTACTTGAGTAAGCCATGTCGGTTGGTCGGTTAGTGAGCCTTTAAATTAGGGTTTCTTTTATCCCAACCGTCACTTTTCGTCCTCAGAGCTCTTCCTAAACCATTAGAAACATTTCTCTCTCGTTCTCTTTGCTTCTTTGATCATCCTTTTGTGGATTTGAGGTAAGGAATTGTTCCTAGCTTGGCTCTTGTCTTTAGTTCATATAGAACTCATTAGAACATGATTTCTGATGCTGAGATTTGGTTGTTTTTGAAAGAGAATGGTTCTGAGGTGTTGATAGTTGATGATATGCATTGATTTAGGTGATTTTGAGTTAGATTAAGCTTGATTTGATATTTAAAAAGTTGGAAAAGAGCAAGAACATGAGTAAATGGCAATTTATGATTTATTTGGATCGGCTGGATTGGTTTTCTGATGAGTTATGAAGTTCTGATGGTCAATGGAATGTTAATATAGTTAGGAGTATTGATCTAAAGCATTTGGATTGGATTTAATCAGGTTGTTTGGTGATTAACGAGAAATTCTGGGCTCAAAGCGACTTACTCGAGTAAGCCATTTGGCTAACTCGAGTAAGCCATGAAAGTGACTTACTCGAGTAAGCACCTTGGCTACCTCGAGTAAGCCATATACCTGGTCACATGGGTGTTGTCATGCGCCATCACCAACTCGTCTATGACCTTGTCATGTTCTATATATATATATATATGCACCCAGGAGGATTCAAACCATGGTCTGTGAACCTACTCAATAGGAATCACGTAAACAAGGAAACAAAAGGGGTCAGGGCCCAGTGAGGAATAACACTCCAGATCGCCTCATACTTGCCTTACAAAGACTGTTTTGAAAACAATTCAAAACTACACATGTATATATAGTTTAACATACATATATATACACACTATACATATGTAATAACTTTTCAAAAAAATCCTTTCGTAAAAGGGTTCGCACACAAAGCAAACATAAACTCAGAGGCGTATAAAACAATTTTCATTTTCAGAGTCAAAATACATATACAAATCTATATGGGACCAAAGCAGAAAGCGTGCACGTGACACTAATAACAAAGTATGTGGACTCCACCATAATCCATATCAAATCATGTACCAGATCAGGACACATGACTATCAGCAACCCTGATAGCTGGGTTTTATCAAAGTGTTGATATACCAAAGGTCACGTTTTACCCCGTAACAGTAGGTGTCCCATATCAGAGAACAAAAGCATACTAATATATAGTATCAAAACAGAGTATGCGTAGAAGCATCAAAATCAGAGGAGAGATATATAGTACGTATATATCAATTTCAAAGCAGAGTCCTGATTAATACACATAATCAGTTTATCATTAGTCAATCCTTAGATTAGTCAAATATCAGAATAGGTGTCATACACAACATAAAACATGCCGAATGAAATCGGGTGGGGTATATATATAGACCCCAGCTCTAACTCGAGTTAGAGGAAGCATAACTCGAGTTACACATGGAAAACTCGAGTAGCAACTCTTGACAACTTGAGTTGAGCTACCCAGAAACACGACCTAAAGCACGGGTTACTCGAGTTACCAAATGGCCTACTCGAGTAACATGCACATTCTCTTACTCGAGTTATCCCCAAGGCTAACTCGAGTTATCCATGGGTTAGATTACTCGAGTTACACAAACTCTAACTTGAGTAATCCCCATAAAACTCATCAATCTCACACTCAACACTCCAATGACCAAGATCAAATCAAAACTGAATGGAACACTATAGGAAATCCGATCAGAAACGGATGGGATATTATAGTTATCTTTCAAGACAATATCACCAAGAAGACGATTGGTGAAGGATTTCAACTGCATGGTCCATATTATTTTGTTCCTGATGCTCAGGTGTGCAAGAGACTTCAGGTTGTCCTGTCTCCTAGTAGTCATTCACTATGGCATCGACGTCTTGCACATCCATCTGAGTCTGTTTTCAATAAAACCAAACCAGTTCTATCTAATAGAGCCCTGGATTGTGATGTTTGTTATTTTTCAAAGTCGGCAAGATTGCCTTACTCTCCTTCACTAACTAAGTCTTCTGAATTTTTTGAACTTGTTCATTTAGATGTATGGGCACCCTTTTCAACATCTATTGATGGTTTTAAATATTTTGTGACATTCGTAGATGATCTTTAACGGGTAACCTGGGTTTATTTGTTGAAATCCAAGAGTGAAGTGTTTGATTGTTTTAAAGACTTTCATAGATTGGTGTCTACCCAATTTTCAGCTCACATTAAAACACTTCGTGCTGATAATGGCACAGAATATTCGTCCCATAACATGTCTAATTATTTAATCTCTAATGGAATTATTCATCAGACAAGCTGTGTCTACACACCTCAACAGAACGGGATATCTGAGCGTAAAAATCGTGATTTATTAGAGAAAACTCGGGCTCTTATGTTGCAAATGAATGTTCCCAAACATTTTTGGTCTTTCAGAGTACTTTCTGCTGTTTACGTGATTAACCGGTTACCCGGTCGAGTACTGGAATACCAATCTCCTCTTGAAATGTTACAGGGAAGGAAGCCTGATTTGTCCCATCTGAGAGTATTTGGATGTGTCAGCTTTGTTCACTTGTGTGAAGCTCAAAGACATGACAAGTTAGATCCTAGAACTGTGAAATGCATTTTTCTGGGATATTCACAAACTCAGAAAGGTTACAAATGTTATGATCCAGTTGCCAGGAAATTTTATGTTTCCAGAGATGTTAGATTTGTTGAAGCCTGTTCATTTTTTGAGAATTCTAGCAAGGGGGAGGTTTTGTCTGATTTGTTTTCGTTGCTAGATAACACACGACCTGATGTGTCTGACAACTTAGTTTCGAGCACAGCAGAAGAATTGCAGGCAGAAGTTGATCCCAATTCTAGTGAAGTCTCAAACCAGGAGATGCCAGAACCTATCCAAGCTCCAAGACGAAATCCTACCAGAAATCGTCAGCCACCTGCCAGATATAGACATTGTGTGGGTTCCACTGTGAGATATTCACTTGCAAACAGTCTGAGTTGTCACCGAATTTCAGCCTCTCACGCTGCATTTCTTACCGCGATTGCTAAAGCAAAAGAACCAAGAACATTCCAAGAAGCCAATTCTCAAGATATTTGGAGGAAATATATGAATGAGGAGTTGCAAGCTCTTGAAGAAACTAAAACTTGTAGCAACATTTCTCTTCCACCAAGTAAGCATGTAGTTGGCTGTCGGTGGATATTTCAGTTTAAATTCAATCCGGATGGTTGTATTGAACGTCCAAAATCTCAAGTTGTTGGTCAAGGTTTTACCCAACAATATGGAGTTGATTATAAGGAGACTTTTGCTCCTGTTGCAAAGATGACAACTTTACGAGTTTTGTTGTCTGTTGCTGTCAATTCTGGGTGGAATTTGTCACAGATGGATGTTAAAAATGCCTTCTTGCACGTCGATCTTGAAGAAGAGATTTATATGAGAATTCCTCCTGCTCATCCTCAAAGTGGGAATCCTAACATGGTATGTAAACTAACCAAATCAATCTATGGTTTGAAACAAAGTCCTCGTACCTGGCATGCTAAATTAAGTTCAGTTCTTGAAGAACTTGGTTTTTGTAGAAGTGCTGCTGATTCTTCTCTTTATGTGAGGAGTGAGAAGGATGAGAAACTCATGGTGCTTATCTATGTTGATGATTTGATTATAACTGGTAGTAATGATGCGGCAATTGCTCAATTGAAGCTGAATCTTCAGCAGAGGTTCCGAATCAAGCATTTGGGTCCTTTGAAATTTTTTCTTGGAATAGAGGTAGCTACTTCTCGTAAGGGTCTATTTCTGAATCAACGCAAGTATGTTGTAGACTTGCTTTGAGAGTCTGGATTGCAAAATTCCAAGCCAGCTGCCACCCCACTTGACAGTAAGCTCAAATTAAGTTCGGAGGGTGAGCTTCTTGGGGCTCCAAGCTACTATCAAAGGCTTGTTGGTAAGTTAATTTATCTAACCATTACCAGGCCCGATATAACATTTGCTGTCAGCTTAGTTAATCAATTTATGCATTCAACAACTGTGCATCACTTGTGTATGGTCAAACATATATTGAGATATTTGAAGGGGACAATTGGCCAAGGTATTCTCATGAAGAAAAATGGGCATATTGATGTCATTGGTTATTCTGACTCTGATTGGGCTGGTAATCAGATTGATCGACGTTCTACTACATGGTATTGTATGCTTGTTGGTGGAAATCTGGTTTCTTGGAAAAGTAAGAAGCAACAGGTGATTGCTCGATCTAGTGCCGAGGCGGAATACAGAGCCATGTCATCTGTTGCTTGTGAAATGGCGTGGCTGCGAAGACTTTTAACTGATCTGGGTTGTTCTTGTACTGTTCCTATAACTTTATTTTGTGATAATCAAGCTGCAATGCACATAGCTGCAAATCCTGTGTTTCAAGAAAGGATGAAACACATTGAAGTTGATTGTCACTATGTTCGTCAGCAAGTTCAGTCTGGTGTTATTAAAACTCATTTTGTGCGGTCAATTGATCAGTTAGCTGATGCATTCACTAAGGTTCTATCTACTGCTCAGTTTTCTCAATTGTTGAGCAAGCTTGGCTCTTGTAATCTTCTGGCGCCAGCTTGAGGGGGAGAGTATTGGCAGATTATAGGCTGATGTGTCTGAGATTTATTTCCTATCTAATTGGAGTCAACATATGTAAATATAGTAATAATATATTAGCAGTATCAGCAGGAGATTTTATCGTGATTGTATAGCTGGAGTGGAGTCCCTATATAATTTGTATCATGTATAGTTGGACATGAGGTAATAGAGAGATTATTGTATTCCTCTCATTCGTTTCTTTCTACTATAACTCAGATGATGGATGCCACGAAGGAGATGAGGATGAAGTTGATTGAAGTTCACACATGGTGGAGAGTGATGATATGTTAATTCATAATGTATATTATATTTAATCCAACGGTTCGTGGACTTGTGCGTCACTTTCATAAGGTTGTTTGAAAATTATAATTAGAATACAAAAATATTTTATCATCAGATTTTTTAAGAGAGGAATTTAATCTAAGAAATTGAAGTACTTCAAAGACATGGTGATCAATATTTAGCTGCCGACAGACCACCATTAAAGGTCTAATCCAACCCATCTTTCTACATTCTTTTCTAAAAAAGAAAAAAACATGAAAATTTTATCTTTAATAAAAATAAAATTTTGATCAATTTTCAGTAAACAGAAAAATGTAACAATAAAATTTATTTCGAAGCCAAATATAAATTAAAAGAGTAGCTCAAATTCAATATATATTGTTTACATTCAATTCAAACACTAACTACCGGTTTTGTTATCAACTAGATAAATCTCCACGGGCATTGAACTGAAGTACTTACATATTGTAATTTAACATAATAAAGTTCTAACTTAATTATTTAACCAAAAATACTTTTGATAATATAAATATAATTGTACATAGTTTGTGTTGAGATTGAATTGGAATTTTCCTTGGATATGTGGAAGCATGAATTCAATCAACTTTGGAAGGACATGAGAGGAAGGAAGTCGAGGAATCTGAAGGAGGACCATGTAGCATTCTGTTTAAGTTGGAAATTGTAGTTTTGGCAGGACAAGGCCATGTCCGAGGCCATGTAATGCACTGGAATGGTTTTTCCTTCGGTTTTGTCCGTGTCTTGCACTGTCTTTGGAGCCTTGCCCGTGTCTAGATGTTCCAGCCGTGTCTTGAGATCTGACATGTTTTAGACTGTGTTTTAGTCTATTTTGGCTAGAAATCAAGTAAATCATATATATAGGTGGCTTGGGAAATATATGTAATCTTTTGGCCTAATTTCATAGTGAATAATAGATTGCTCGCTCTCTCTGCCAGTGGACGTGGATCAAATTGATCGAAACAAGTAAATTATGTGTTCTTGTATGTGATTGTTCTCTTTCGAATTTTCCACTTTATTCTATTTCTTTGCCTGACTAGTGATCTTGGAGCCATAGGTGTTTGTTGATTCAGAAACTCTTGGGTTCAAATCTGAAGAAAGAAGATGTCTTCCTACAAATTTGAGATTGAAAAATTCAATGACTCGAATGATTTCACCTTGTGGAATTTAAAGATGAAGGCGCTTCTAGTTCAGCAGAAGTGTGCAGAGACAATAGAAGGGGAAGAAAAATTACTGACAGAATTGACAGCTGTGCAGAAAGCTAGGATTGTGTCAAGGGCACACAATGCATTTCTGCTGAGTCTGGCAAATGAAGTCTTGAGGGAGGTTACCGATGAAACTACGGCAGTGGGCTTACGGAAAAAATTGGAAAGCAAGTACTAGAAAAAATATTTGACAAATATGCTTTATTAGAAAAGACGATTACATACCTTGCAGATGATAGATTGTATGCAAGTAAAAAATTATCTTGATAACTTCCACAGAATTATACTAGATTTACAAGGTGTAGGTGTTAAGGTTGAAGATGAGGATAAAGCTATGATTTTGTTGTGTTCTCTGCCGAATTCTTATGAAAATTTTGCTGATACTATGATGTATGATAGAGATAGTATCTCGATCAATGATGTTAAATATGTTTTACTATCTAAAGAATTGAAGAAATTGATTTCTAGTTGTGTAAAAGGCAGTGTAGAATCTAGATTAACTGTAAGAATGGGCAGAAACATGGAGAGGAATCATGGGAGCAATACCAGGTCACAATCGATGTCGAGATCTGGGTTGATATGTTTTTACTGTAAGGAGATTAGGCACGTAAGGAGCTTTGTCCACATTGAAATGAGGGAAGCGGTCAGGAATTAAGAGCAAGGGTGGTTCAGAATAATTCTGGGGCGAAACAAGAGAGTTCTAACATGGAAGAAAGTACTGAAGTTTTGATTGTTTCTACATCTAGCTTTACATATCATTTAATTCGTTTAGGGAATGGAGTAGCAGTGTGAAATTGGGAGATGGTGAGGAGTTGATTGAAGGTAGTCGTTCTCTGTAGATTAGGATGTATGATAGGATTATCAAAACGTTTGAAGCTTGGTATGTCCCTGCCTTGAATAAGAATTTGATTTCTGTGGGTGCTTTGGCTAAGCAAAACTATGGTTTCTCTGGTAAACATGGAGTAAATCGGGTGTCCAAGGGTGCTTTAGTAGTTATTATAGGTAAATTGCATAAAGGTATTTACGTCTTGATGGGTAACTTAGTGATGGTGACTGGCTCTATGGTTGATGCAAGTTCAGTATAGAAGCAGGATGAGTGCTCAAAGTTATGGCATAAGAGACAGGGTCATATGTGTGAGAAAGGTATGGGCATATTAAGAAAGGACTATTAGGTAGCATAGAGACTGAGAAACTGAAGTTATGTCAGACGTGCTTGGTGAGTAAGCATCATAGGGTGAGGTTTAGATTGGAAAGTTCTTCATATAATGGTGTACTTGATTATGTTTACTCTAATTTATGGGGTCCCTCTCCGGTGGAGTCTCTTGGTGGACACAGATACTTTTCAACACTCGTAGATGATTTCTCTAGAAAATTTTGGATATACTTTTTGAAATCTAAGGAGGAAATGTTTTGGAAGTTCAATGAGAGGAAGACTATGGTAGAAAACTAGACTGAAAAAATAGTCAAGACATGAGAACTAAAAGTGGACTCGAATTCTGTAGTAGAGAATTTGATGAGTTATGTAGGAACAAATGTATAGTGAGGCATCACACCATACTAAAAAAAGCCACAGTTGAATGGAGCAAACACTTGTGCAGCTTGCAAGATGGATGCAGAAAGATGCGGGTCTTGCAAAAGAGTTTTGGGCTGAGACAATTAATTCTGCTGGATATTTGGTAAATAGATCGCCATCACTGCTGTTAGATTGCATTTCATGCATCTTTTTATTTTTATTTTCTTGTTGTTTTGCATTCATTGTGTTTGCATTTCAATGCTTTTACATTGGTTTTTATTTTATGTTCTTAAGTGATGACTTGGAGTGGAAGAGGAGGACTTTGGATTTGTTTTTTGCTGGAACCAGATTTGCAGGGCTTATGGCAAGGCCTCGTCGACCAGTTTTGGAAATTGTGACGTGGTAGTATCTTTTCTGACTTCTAGAAGGACTTAGACGTGACCAGCTGAAGGAGGAGAACCCTAGCTCTTTAGGAAACGTATTTTGTGACTTGTGAACAAATCCTATTGTGGGTGTTAACCTAGGTCCTATTGTGGGTGTTAGCCTAGGTATCACTATAAATACCTAGTGGTTAACTTGTGTTAGGATCTTTTGGCATACTTT
>CAODLS010090134.1:0-11606 GCA_948243855.1 Flueggea neowawraea | reverse complement strand
TTTCCACTTTGACAACGCACTCCGTTCTACAAGTGCATTCATTCAGACTTGCATTCTAGTATCCAACGAAGGCGTTAAACGGCTATTCTAGCTCGTCAAAAAAGAGTAAAAATTTCCACCGGCACTACAAAATTTACACTCAACATGAGTAGCATAATTACCGAGTCTATGGCAACAGAGAATCGAACTTTGCCTGGTCCAACAATCCCTACAATCAGAAAAGACACATCTTTATACGAAATTTCAGAACAACAAGCCAGAGAAACTTCAATGCAGAAAGAACGTAGCTACCTTTTCCGAGTTCAAGAATCAAAGAGTGCAATTTGTCCAAATCCTTCACATCATTACAAATACAACCAACACTAAAGGAAGCTTCATAGCTGACATTTCTGGTCCCCGAAAGCCTTTGCTTCCAACCTAGAGGATCCGTATAACAATCCAAAATCTGAATCCTGACAATAACAACAACGATAATAATCCCACTAACGCAGTCCGTACAGTATATACAAATTTTTTAAAAATATACATACATGCATTGCTTACCATTTATGAGAGGAAGCGACTTCAAGTCCTCTTCCCTTTAACAACTCCAAATAAAACGACGCGTTCCGTGTATACGCCACAATCACGAGACCTCTGATTTTGGGGGAAAAAAACAGAGCTTATAAAATAATTATCTTCGCTTTTTAACAATAGAAACAAAAACGCTGTCGTTTAAAGAGTAGCACTGACTGGGATTGGGATTTAGCGGCGAGAATGGAGGAGGCGAGGTTGGAGAAGAAGTGAGAGAAGGCTTCGAAGCCGAATGGAGAGGCTGTGGTGTCCTTGATTATGAGTGCCGGAGCGTGCTCTCCTTCTAGGGCTCCGTCGCGGAGGGTTCTGCAAATTAACTCCGACATTTCTGCTAGAAAATGCGAGTTGCAATTTGTTTTCCCCTAGTACAATGGTAGAACACCTGTACCGCTTTGTGGAGGTGCCGGAGCGGCCAATGGAGAGTGAACGTGAGAGAGATAGAGTAGAGGAAGGAGAGGAAGACGCGGCGGAGATGGAAGAGGAGGGAGGAGTGGCGGCGGGAGTGGAGGATAGAAAGGGGTGTGTGTGGCGAGAGTTGTCAAATTGAGGACATTATAGTCGTTTGATATTTGATTTAGCTGCTTACTGAACTTCCCCTAGTTTTCTAATGGTTAAATTAATTAAAAAACAAGAATTTTGTCCAATTAAATAATATATCACGAACTTTCAATTTTGCCATAAAAAAATATGAATTTTAAGTATTATAAAAATTGTGTCATTCATTATTTTCAGTTAATTTTTTATTAATTTACTAGTATGACAGTCCATGTGACATTTGACGTAGATACAAGTGCTGATGTTTTTTTAATTTTTTTGAAAACAAAAAATAATTTAAACGTTAGAAATTAATCTCATCTATGTCCACATCAGATGTCGCATGGACTATCATGCTAGCAAATTAATGGGCTTAATAACATAAAATAATACAAACTTTAGTCATTTTTATATTTATGCCAAAATTTTCTCTTTTCAAATTGTGTAAGACTGAACGACAAATTGTTCTGTGCATTACAAAAAACGACCTGTCATTTATGGTGGTGTTAAGTTGTAGTAACAACACTTAAACGATCAGTCGTCTACTTTTCATCCGACGATTTAGTCACGACGAATGACATCGTTTTGTTCATTCGAATGACATGTTGTCCAGTATTACTGACTGTATTTGATTTTACTCACGTGGATGACTGCTACGTGGCACTGACGACCATGTCAGCACGCCGCCAGTGCCATGTTGACATTTTTTTTTTTTAACATTTTTTAGTAAATATAAAAATGACTAAAGTCTGTGTTATTTTATGTTATTAAACCCAAATAGATGAGAAAATTAACTGAAATATAACGGATGACACAATTGTTAATATACCCAAAATTCATGTTTTTTTAAAACAAAATTAAAAGTTTGTGATATATTTATTAATTGGACCAAAATTTACGTTTTTTTAATTAATTTAGCCAATATTATCACTGGACTTTATTTTGTTTTTTCTTTTACCAAAATAACTAAACTTCAATTTGATATACTGTACTGTCAAAGCACTAAGTGAGTGTTTAAAATAGTTAATGGAACACTAATGTAGCATCATGTTTTTTGCTTCAATTTTTCTCTAGAAGGTGAACACTTAATAATTGGGGTTAACTCATTTGCCGTCCTTAAGGTATAATACAATTTCTTCTGCAGTCTTGTGTTTTTTAAAAGCTCATCTACGGTTCCTACCAGGAACTGCAGAAAAGCTTTTCAGGAACCATATAGAAGCTTTTTCAGGAACCATAAATGAACTTTTTAGGGACATCAAGAATGGTAAATGAGCTTTTTCAAAACATAGAGACTACAAAGGAGATTGCACTATGCCTTTTGGACGACAAATGAGTTAATCTTAATAATTTCATTGCTCTAAAATATCACCAACTCAAAGAGATATAATGAACTTCGAAGGGATCGTGTCCTACTAAATAGGGTCAGGTAATAAATCAAATGTCCGAGTAAGAGTGTAAACAACACAATTAGTTGAACGTCTCACGTGATAAACAAATACATTCAATAATTGAGATAACAAGGATTTACAGTCTTCAACAATTCCACCTACATCTAAATGCCAAGGAATACTCAAGTTGATCACATTAGCCATTTATAGATTGTCCATCTCGACAAGGCTTGAGAGAGATCTTAAATTTTTATCACTCCAAAACTGCTTTTACTCCTAAACATTCAGCCAAAACTAATTGCAAAACATTAAACAATGGTATCGAAGCACATGTAACAACCTCTTTACGATGATTCCTAAGAATCCATCCTATTCTTGACTTCTTACTGGAAGAAAGAATTGCACAATCAACATTGAATTTAAGAAATCCAAGAGGAGGTTCTCTCCAATGACACTATAACCTGAAGCTGCAGTATTCGACAACAAAGGCTTCTTGCTGATTGATTTTGCTTTCAACCATTGATCCAATGGTGGAGCCATAAATCAAATGAGGTGGGATCGGTGCTACCGGCAAACGAACAGTGACAGCGACAGGTGACAGCGTGGAATGAAACTCGAACCTTAAAGGGGTTGTAGCCTAGCAGGGGTCCTCTAGACCTCCGGAAGGGTCGACCGGGCCTCCCTCTGCCACTGCATTGATTCAAGTAATTTAGATTTTTCTTCCTGACCAAATAAGTAGGCTTACAGGTTCCACGCCAGAGAATATGATTACTCCTCCCTCCCTAAATTTTAGTTTACTTTGTGAATACACAGTTTAAAAAAAATTGGTTAAAATTGTAAAAATTTTCTAAATTACCCGACTCATTTTTCAATGCATTAATGTACTTTGAATAACACATCTGATTTTTCAATACATTAGTGTACTTTGAATAACACAAAATTTGATGCATTTATTGAAGGATATCATTAACATTTCACTCTAAATTAATATTTAAAAATAGAAAGTGGACTACATTTTGGGACATCTACAAAAAAAAAAACTGGACTAAAATTTTGGGACTAAGAAAGTATGATTATACTACAATCCCACAAGTGTATAAATACTTACTGCTGTAAGTTGCTAATCAGTGAATCCTACAAGTGTACAGATTCGACTATAGTAATAAATTAACCAGAGTATTCTAGGTGTCAAATCCATAAGGACAACGATTTATCACAATTCAAGTGTTCAGGATGAAATTGTTTTGATTTGGGAACTAAACATTGCAAATTAAAATAAATAGACGTAGTAAATATGACAATTAGCAAACAACTAGGATTAATGCACTAGAGATTCTGAGTTTCACCTAGCTAGGATCAACTAATGTTTATGAAATATGTTTATAACAATTGCCCTCCTATATCTACGTTCTCCATGGAGACACACAGACCAATTCAACTAGACTAAAGGATAAATGACTAAGCTCAAGCAATTCTCAGTTATCATATTTATTATAGTAATTTATCTATTCTAGATTAAACATGTCCATTCCTTTAGTGCATAGATTATATTTGTCACGATTCGATTTCGGACCACAACCGACGTACAAGATGAACTGTCTATGAGAGTCTGACCCATCTTGTACAAACCTTAGAGTACAAAAATTCTACCCCAAATTCATATTCAAATAATTATTAAACAATATCAAATAAAAACTTAAGTCTCACTTAATCAAGTATAATATTTATAATATTAAATACAGAAAATATTTCAAAATTTAAAAAATATTTGTAATATCAAAAACAACAACATAACCCACAAAAACCCAATATGGAGAATCTAACAAATAAACCAACTGGGTCTGATTAAAAGGGCACTCGCTGCCAAATCCAACGACGTCTCACTGAGTATCTAGATGCTGGAAGGTTACCGAGGATAAAAAGAATCACCTGAAAAATTGAATACAAATAAACAAGAAAAAGGAAGGGGATAAAAACCCGGTGAGGGATAACACTTTAGAGCGGCTCTGGGCCTCACGTAAACCGTTTTGAAAATAAACCAAATATACATATGGGTATACACACTATAAATAAATAATAGTATTTCCAAAATCCATTTCGAAAATGTTCGTAGACAAAGCACATCGTGCACGCATACATTCAGGAACCAAGCAAGATCTTTCAAAGATATTATCAAAATTTATCGAAGCTAGTATACTTTCAAAAACATAGTGAAATCCTTCGAAAAATCTTTTTGTAAATTAGAAGTTCTTAAAAACAAAGTCCAAAACCTTTTACTTTATCGAACATACCAGAACAGAAGTCAAAAACCTTTTTATCTTATAGGAAATTCCAGACTCAAATGGTTTGCCAAAAAGGCATAAAGTATTGACATCAAAGCAAGTAACGTTGCACAGGCGAGTATAGCCACTAAGGCAAACATAATCACTAAGACGAGTACAACTACTAAGGCATTGGGTAGCCACTAAGGCACAGAGATATATAGGCATGGCCACTAAGGTGCAAGGATAGCCCTCCAGACTGTATCCCACAATGGATCCAAAACAAAGTCAAAAGAGTTTTGCCCTCAAGGATTTATCAAAGTAATATTTCAAAACAAACAAATATACATCTAAAAACAGAGAAAACATTGTGCAAGAAAGCAACATGCAGAATAAACAAGCATTTACAAAAAAAAAAGATTCAAATTTACTTTAAAAACGTACCAAAGAAACATAATATAATCACCTAATATTATTTTTCAGAAACAATTCGATTTCTTGCAGAAACAATAAACATTTTAGAAATAGAGTATTATTTATATTCCAAAATTCAGTCCTCTCAAAAAACATATTTCATTAATCACCCAGAAATTCAAAAGATTTTTCAAAAACAAACTCAAATCAAACAAGTCCTCATATAGGCCAAATTTTAATATTTTCAATCCATTAATTATTCCGGCTTATATGCCCTAGTCATATCATATCAAAAACAGATAAATTAGAGAGACACAACCTATATGTCTAAAGTTGTCATCCACTCATCTGGACACTGAGCAAATAATCCAACTCACGGTCTACCAGTGAATGACTGGTCTCCTCGAAAACCGGACTGAGCTGAAACAAAATACATTCACGAAGAATTAACACAGTGACTGTGGCAATACAAAATATGCTTGAAATACAAATGCAGATTCAAACGTCATCGGCGTCAGAAATCCTATCTCAATCAAAAGTCTAACACTCATCGAAATTCAGACCTCGATGCAAAATTACAATTCAATCTCCAAAAATTTCAGAATTTTCCAATCAGTTGTCAAAGTATTTCTATTATCAAATCCAACATCAAAATATTTAAAGATTGTATTTAGACCCTAAACTAGTAAAATATCAAGTTTAGTCCTTGTGAAAAATTATCCAGAAAGCCCTTCTCTCGATTCAACCGATAGAAATCAAATCCAAACACCTATGTTGATCATAATCAACCTCAGAAACTCAAATCTGTAATTTTTTTTTCGAAAACAATTCAAGAGTTGTTGGAATTCTTGACTAAGTTTATGGCATTCATAAGCATTTATGGCAGCAAAAATAATAAAAAAAATAAATCTAGAATTCCTCCAAGGATCTATGCACGTCGACATACACGATTAGGGTTAACGTATTTTACCTTAAAACACGATGCTAGAGTGAATGACTGAATGGAGTGCTGGTGTAGCTTTTAGTACAAAACTCGAAACCCTTTCTCCCACATTGTCTTTGCGCGAACGTGACTAAAGGTATCCACATAAACGAACTCTTTGAGAATGATGGAGTGTAATAGCACCAAGAATCTATATTCTAGTCTCACAAATAGTATTTTCTCTCTTTGTAAGTGGCACTCACAAATTCGGCCAAGCCATGAGGGAATAGCAAGAAGTGCTACCTATTTATAGGCACATGGGAAACCCTAAATAGGTGCACTAGGGCTAGCCGAAAATCCCTTGCTTGCCCTCCAAGAATTCAGCCTATCTTATTCAGGAAAGAGTGTGCCAAATTGCCTAACTATTCTTACTAGGGTTTTTGGTATCCTTGTCCTACAAGTATAATTTCTCCTAATTAATTAAGAAGTGTGCCAAATTTCCTTTCCTTATCACACAAGAATTTGATCTTCTTATTTAAGAAGGAGTGTGTTGAATTAATCATATCCTAATTAGGGTGTGCTAAATTTCTCCTTGTCATAAAATAATAAAGACTCCTAAAACATAGGAGAGGTGATGTGTGTGCCAAATTTTCTAATGGATTTATTAATGTTATTGGGTTTTTAATTACATGATGCACTATCATTAAATAAATCACTTGTTGGAGAATTTTTGGTCTATGGAGTGGATATCGAAATCGACTTAAAATGAGAGGGAGAAGCCAACACCAAGAATTTAGAGTGGTTCGGTCAACCTTACCTACATCCACTACCTAAGTCTCACCACTTAGGATTTCCACTATAACAATGATTGATTCCAGCTTAATCTAACAAAGCAATACACGAGGTTGATTCCCGACTCAATACCTCCAATGCCTACACAATATTGTTTTCCTTAGGTTCACAACAAACCTCTACAATATTGTTTTCTATAGGCTTACAACAAACTCTTCTCACACTCTCAAAGTGTTTGTAAACTGAATACAAATATTGAAGCTCTATGCTAGAGTTGATGTACGAGTGTTTGTAAACTGAATACAAATATTGAATCTCTATGCTAGAGTTGATGTATGAGTGTTGCCAATGGGTTATCATTCCAACAGAAATCAGCAACTCTAGCAAATCAGTCCCAGATTTGCAAAATCATCACCAACCAGACCCACTTATGAACAACCTCAAATCTCCACTAATCAAGCTAAATACAGGTGTTTATAACTTCTATATATCATGATCTAACATCCTTCAAGTCCCCTTTTAACAAAATCACTAAAATCAAAAATCGTAGGTCAGATTAGACCTAAACAAGATTCTGAAATTAAAAGCATAAAATGAGTGAAAAGAAGATATTAGAATGGAAATCTTACCTTTAAAGATGTTTATAAATGTTGGGGAAGCAAGGATGAAGTGGGAGAAATGATATGAGAGTGAGAGAGAATGAAAATGATGAGTGACGGACGAAGGTCCGATGATGGGGTAGTTGTAAACCCATCTTGCCAAAACACAGTGTATCACTTGTTTTCAGAATTGTTGGGCACATTAACATGCGTTGAACAACATCTACACATGTAGAAGAAGTACAACGTGCATAGATCCCTCCACAACATACGTAGACGACGTTCAACAACTCCCAGTTCCACCCAGATCATGATCTACGTGCATAGAACTGCCTATAATGTACGCAGACGGCCTACACAGCTTACAAATGAACTCAAATCATGCTCTACGTGCGTCGGCCCCCTACAACGCACGCAGACGGCCTCCAGCAAGCCCTAAGCACGTAAATTCACACCTCAAATGTGTTTTTAACTTAAAATCATAAATTTCATTACTTTTGGGACTTAACAACACCCAAACTTGTACAGATATCATCTTTAAACATTCTTTAACATCTTCAAACACTCCAAATATCATCTCACACAGTCAAGAATCAAATTGACAATGAGCTAAGATCATTCAAAATCGAATGACGTTCCACCAGAGACCTTTTTAGAATTGGTCGGAACACTATAGAGAATCGATCAGAACAGGTGGGATATTACACTATTTCACCTGTTGGTCTCTCACACAATCCCTAATGCATAAATCTATGGTGGTCAATCACAAAAACAACAATAAAGTTCAAAAGGAATAGATCAAATAATTAATCAAAACAATAGTCAATCCTCAATCTAGGTTACAACTCTAACCCTACTTTTGGGTTTTGTTCTTCATAGCAATAATAAAAGACATCCTCAATTAAAAACTAAAATCCTAAAAGAACATAAGAAAAGAAAAGAAATCTAGACTGTGTTTTGGGTCTCGAAGTCTTATCGTTCTTTGCTCTCATAAAATCTTCTTCTTTAGCTGCCAAAAATCCCTTTCAAGGATTTCTAAAGTTGTATTTATATCTGTAGCCTTAAAAACCCCTTCAAAACACATAAAAATCATATGAGAAATAACAAAATCATGCAAGTCCGTTTCTACTTTCGATTCCAAGTCTGGCTTGTAACATACCAATTGCACACACAAAAATAGAAAAACTTGCAAAGATTGTTCGCTTCTAAGTTCAGCCTTGGACTAGTGCGATCTACAAAATCATAGTGGTCCCTGCGTTGCCAAAAATGCCGTTTTCATCCTTTCTTCCTTGTTTTGAGCTTTTTCTCTGTTTTTCTCATACAAATCAGAACATATGAAAAGTTAATTTAAAAACCCCTCAAATATATAGTTTTAAACACTAAATTAAATAAATTGCCCATATTTGTATACATATAAAATATGTGTGTCAGTTGCAATTTGAAATCTTTATAAAAGGATCAAACCAAATGTTAAAAAAGACAAGGGATGAACTTCTAAAAATCCAGGATTTCTCCCTAGCAAGCTTTTGCGAATGGACAATGAAAAAGAACATGAGAAGTTTAATCAGCTTTATAACCATAAACCGAACAAAGTGAATCCACTGGAACATTTTTCGTAATCAGATTTTCACTAATAAGTAAACAATCAATAGAAGCTCTCCATATAAAGTTCAACACTTTTGGAGGAACCATAACTTTCCAAACTTGACATCAAAGCATAAATTGTTATTCTAGGATCTCTTCAAAAGAAGTGGATAAGAGAAAGTTATACGCACTCTTCACTGAGTATGTTCTATGTTTATCATAACACCAAAACCAAAATCACAAATCCGACTTTGACAAATTGGAAGCTATAAAATTAGAGACTTATCCGATCATTGAAGAATTGTTAAATCAAGTCATAGTTTGAACCCAAAGCTGACATCAGCTTAGAAACAATAAGTTTAGAGACTACATCAAAACATTCAAAAGAAATAAAAGGATTAGAATGGTCTGACAACCAAGGATCTTTCCATAAAGACACAACATAGGTGAAGGAGATGTATAATGATAGAACTTTCAGATCTATTGGCCTGAAAAATAACAAACTGTCATTAAAAAAAATGAGTGAGTGATGAAAGGTGATCCTTTTGCATATTACAGCCATGAATTATCCTTGACTGTCCTGGAAATTAATAACATTAGATAGACCTTTAACATAGATAATAAAAAGATAAGTAGAAAATGGATCTCTTTGACATAAACCTCTTCCTAGAAATATTGGATCTAGCAATTCCCCATCAAGATTTATATTTTAATAGACATTTGTGACATAAATCATCATCCAAATTATCCATTTGGTGTGAAATCCAAGCTTTTGCATCATATGTTGGATGAAAGTTCAATCCTTTGTCATAAGCTTTACTGATATCAATTTTCAAAGCAATGATTCCAATCTTTCCATCCTTTTCTGATGAAGATATGCATTATCTCATAAAGACAGATGTACATTATCAGTAATTGCCTTCCAAGAAAAAAAATAGTAGGTAGTACTGATTTTAGCCTGTTCGCTTGAACTTTTGCCAATATCTTATAAACCACTTGACAAAAAGCTATTGGACGTAAATCTAATACAAAAATGGGTAGTTTCTTCTTTGGAATATCCACATGAAGGTGTTAGAGATGTTTCTGAAGGAATCCTATACTAGTTTAACAAATAAACAGCATAATAAATAGGTTCGATTTACTAACCTTCATTTCATTAGAAGAACGACCCAACCAGCAACAGAACAGGACAGAGTCCGATGTTGGTCTTGCTAGCAAACCACAGTCTAGTTGTTGATATGAGTGTTTGGCTCTTTCTCAATCTAGATGCCACACTAACCTGTGTAGGACTCAGTGGAGATGAAAAAGAGCGACATCTTCTTCTTCTTGGTGAAAGAGATCGTCTCTCTCCCTCTCTCTCTCTCTCTCCTTTAAAGAGATTTGGAGAAAGTGGGAAAGAATGAAAACCCCATCTTTACATAAAAGCCTTCATGGGCTCTATGGGCCTAACACAACTCAATCAATCTTGCCAATTGGTCTCAGTCCACGGTCCTAGTTCACACATTGACCAATCAGGTTTGATTTACCCATCGTGGATGGACCACTTTTTCCAACATCTACCACTACAGAACCATAACTTGTCATAGATCATGATGTAAATAATACCAATCATGATAAAGATCTCTTGTCATATAAGCGAATAGACCACATGACCATCATACAATGAGAACGTAATTGTTATACACCTGTTAGGGTTATATAACAACTCTTAATCCAATCCTACTAGAAGGTGTTTCTTTTAGAACTGCTCTGTTCTACCAAAGTGTATGCAACAACAACACAAAATGCTGGAAAAATATGCCTTCCCTTAGTTCGTAACTACACAATCATTACTTTCGAACTACTCGATCTCACGAAAACTTTACTCAAAGTTCACACATCATGTAACACGCTACATGAGAGTCGACTAAGCAAACTTATGAGACTCATGAAAATGCGTCTAGAAACAAACTTCCCCTCTTATACCAGACAATCCACATAGCTAAGTTTACTTTCCCAGCTTGACACGCTTGGTCTAATCAATTATGACCATTAACGGCAAGCTAGAGTAGACAAACTTAACTACATGTTTTGAATGTGTTAAGGGTTCTAAGGGTAGGTAGTACCAAGAACTACATGTTCACGACAGGGTCTCACACTAGGAAAAGTGAGATCGTTTATCAATCTTTTACATCCATATGGTCGTGTATATAACACACATGGTATGATCATGTGTTGTGGTATTCTTTCCTTCCCTTGGAGGAGCACGTGTTTATACAACATTATAAACAGCACACAGAAGCTTCAGTTACGATGTATTTCGCCATCTAACATTAATCCACACTTGACAGGATTACTTCTGGTTTTAAGACAAAATATATTAAAAGTCTCTCAATTTTAGCATATGATCATTTAATGATCGGTATAGGAATTCATCCTATGGCGTATGACTCTGTACATACGACTTTTTCTTTCCATTTTACAATGAATTCATGACTGTAAAATGCAAGACGACCTCTTGATTATAAACGTGCTCAAGATCTTTCTCTACGTTCAAAAC
>CAODLS010090002.1:0-10456 GCA_948243855.1 Flueggea neowawraea | reverse complement strand
CGGGAGGTGTTTATGTTTTTGACATTTCAAATGTTTTAATTTGAAATAAATTCCGCACTTAATATTATATATGTTTTGTTTTTAATAAACAAAGATTATACTTTTATTTGTTTTTCATATTTCTTTAAATATGATATTTGGGTAGAAGTTTTGTACTATGGAGGCTTGTGCGGGATGTGCCGGACTCTCATAGACGGTTCACCTCGTACGCCGGTCATGGTCCCGGGAATGGGTCGTGACAGTAACTATCCCCGAGGGGTTGTCGAGCGGAACGGGGTACGCTGACCTCAGTTTACGGCGCGGGTTAGAGACGTGGGAGCGGCATAAATCTGGAATTATCCAGTTGTCACTCGGGACCGTGTTTCATAGAGCTGTGTTGTTCAGACGTTGTCCTAGGTGACGCGTTACGGTGACCACACTCGTGTAAGGGCCCAAGTCCGCTGCCGAGTGTCTGCTATGGCTCACAGGAACAATCAGTAGCGGGAATGGTACCTTCCGATTTAAGCATGCATGATAATACCCAACAGAGATACAACACCTACCAGTCGCCCTCACCTCCTCTACTCTTCAGCAAAAAAAAAATCAGGTAACTGTACAGCATCAGCAATTATGGCTTAGATGGCCGCGAAAGAAAGAGACCCAGAAACCATATGAAATTGAAGCACATTTCTCATTCCTGTGCAGTTATGCAAGAAATAAATTATCTAAAAAAGGACAGGTAACCGTTATTTATGCCTTGAATGTTTACATTTATGGTGGCTGTGTGAGTCATCATCTTTCGGATTTCTTTCTCAGTTTCGTGTGTTCGCATGAAATACATGATTTGTAGTCAATGATCCAATAGTTAACATTATGATTTGTTTGCTATTGACCTGATTTAGTTTTGCTCGTAAAAGAGCGTGGATTTAAATGTTATAAAAGAAAATTGATAATACTCTAAATTTGAATTAATTATCTACTATTTAAAAAATTTAGAACAATTAAATATAATTTTGATAATTTAATTTGCGTATAAATCCCAATTAAATTTTGAACGTCCAACTTATTAATCGTCTTATAAATAAGTAGTATCAAACAAATCAAACACTTCTCACATGAGTTTAGAACTATATAGATTTGGCTAAAGTGTTTTTATAATTATGTACTTTAAGTACTTTCAATAGTCAAAATCTTTTTAAATTATTTAAATTTAATTTAATGGTTATGCCAACACATTAAAAATTTAGTGACAAATAACACAATTTGAGCTATTAAATTAATATAAATAAATCTTGATTATTAAAAGCATGCAAGTATATAACTATAAAAGCATCATAAATTGGGTCATTAAATATTGTTGTTATTGAATAAAATTTTAAAATAATTAATCGAGTGGTAAAACAATGTCCAAATTGCACAAAAATATAGATTAAAATCTTAGTAAATACAATTAAGCAAATCAGATGTTAACTCTAAATGGGATGGTTCTAAAAAATGATGACCTTAATTTTGTACCGACAACAATTTTAGGTCCATGTAGTGGGTAAAACAACGTCCTTCTAATGAATTGAAACTCAAATTTACGGCTAAGAAGCATAAGACTATCGTGGATTCTTAATTTTTGAGGAGAAAAAGAAACTAATTAATGGTATGTATTATTGTAATTGAGGAGTTAATTTTAGTAGACAATGAAGATGAGCATACGTGAGAAAGGATGCTGACTGGTAACATTGAGTAGCTTTCATTGTGAAACAAGTGATGACGTGACAGCAAAGGAAACCTCCAGCCAAACAGAAAAAGCTGACTCAGGAAACCCAAGTGATAAATTCCGTGAACCAATCAGATGCAGACACGAAAGGAGTGACGGATTAGGATGCACCTCGGCCACGAGTTTGCAGAAACTGTGGAGATGAATTCTCAACCCCTCGTATCAGTATGCATGGCATGGCTGATGGGTCCATCAAACATAAAACACTGTTGTTATTATCACTTTGATGCTCAAACACTTTAATGTGCTGTCCTTTTGCCACACTTTGCATCTCCCCACCTCATTTGTCTGATTTCGCTTTACTTTCTTAATACTACTTCTAATATTTGTGGTCATCAAATATTGATGAACATTTTTGCTCCTGTTTCATACTCTGGAAACATTATCCGAATTGTATGGTAACCACATAATAATTGTTTGTATGTAGGACCAAGAAATTGGATTCACTCAACTACAAATGAACATATCAAAAAAAAGTACAAATTAATTCCATGCGGACCAGTAAAATAAGCTGCAACAATTTGGTTACTCTTTAGCAATGTCATTTTTTGCTTTTTCCTGTTGGAATGAAGTTGGGTGAATGTGAGACAGGTAGTGAGGTCTCTGCATGAAAACTTGAAAATGAAGATTTGACATTAAGTATGATGTTGAGATGCTTTGATATGTGGACTAAGCGAAGAGGCGAGAACACGATGACGATTTGAAGGCAAACTTGAAAAAGTCAACCGTAAAGCTGGTACTGATTTGATGTTTCATGGATCATGATATCATATGTTTCACGATAGTTTACTTCTTATTGAAATTAAATTTTTCGATTCTAAATTTAGAATGGATATTGTTTTGAATGGGCGGTCTGGAAACTGTTTGCATGTTGTTCCATGTAGCTTATCGAAACTCAAAGTTATGGACTTCTAACTTTAGAGAAAGGAGAGAGAGTAAATAAACCGAGAAACTTACCATTCTTCTTCTCTTCTAACCTTTGAGTTCACAAGCAGGCAATGTAAGTACCCAATCAATTTCTTATCTTTTTCAGTGTGAGTAACATGTCTTTGTTTGATAATTTTCATTTGGCTAGTAAAGGATTTAACTGCGCCTACTTTTTTCTTGGATTTGCCATGTTTTCCTGCCATTTATAGCTGCTAATGATTACTGTTATGCAGTTTCATCTTACGAAACTAAAACCTTGACCTTTAGAAAATTAATTTTGTTGTCTTTTGTTATTTTAAAACCTAGATTTCGATTTAGATTGCTCATTTCATATGGGTTTAAATGTTGGAGGTATTAACATGATATTGAAGTAATAATGTTGTTTAGATTGTGATTTCATAGAAGTTTGAGTTTGTTGATGATGCATTCTATGAATCTGTTGAGAATTTGTTTCATTGGTTATAGACTAGGTGTTCCAAATGCAATTTAGATTATATTGTTGGCCAAAATGCAAATGCAGTCTAAATTTCTAACCTTTTCTCATTAGATTAATCTAAAAATTCATGAAGTTGCCTAACCTTTTGGCATTATATCTTGCTTCTCCATTTAATGCCTCTAGTTTGCAGTTTGTTTGGTGAAGCAATTGAGAAAACGAAATGAAAATTGATTTCAGCAACTCTGTTTTGAGGAAGATTTTTACATAAATACCTCCATTTAATTTGTACCCTCTCCCAAAGGAGGATCTTGCAGTTTGTTTTGTGAAAGAAGATTTCTGTTGCTTTATTTTTGATAAGTTTTGAGTTCAGATTGTTAGCAAAAACAAAACTTGAACATTTATAGAGATATAATAAGATAAAGCCACTATCGAATTAACTTAAAGTAATGAGTAAAGATTCAACTAGTACTGCTCAAAACCTTTGAGCGAGTATATAAGGTAGGTTATCGTATTTGTAAGATAATTCTCACAAAAATAGCAAAATGAATTTGCATTTATGTTTAAGCATGGGGTGTTGTTCTTCTACTGGTCCTTAAGCCTTTGTCCCTCTCATAAGGACGAGCCTTGGTTGTTCTTTGGTTTGGTCCTTACCACTATGCCTCAGTAGTGGTGCTATGGTGACGAGTTTTTTGTTTGGTCACGATAATTATATCTTATAACATTTATCATATGATTGTATATTTTTTTTATTACAAGGGATTGGACCTGAAACCTTAGGTTTAATAATGCACATATCCCATTACTTGAGCTAGCCTCAAGTAACATATGATCATAATTTAAATGCCCAATTTGTAATACTTTTTATTATGATTTACTAAGCTGGATTCTATAAATGCTCGAGATTGTCACTTATCAATAACAAGTTGTAAAAGTTACGATATGTAAATTATATTAAAATTGAATTGTTTAATGTGTATAATTTCTTCAAATTTTGTTCATACAAAGTAGGAATTTAGTTATTGTCATTTACAACAAAGAGGCACCATTGTATATTAAAAGTTTGCATCACAATTTTTTTCACTATAATTGTGGCCTTCAAATTTGAGCTAACCGTCAAATATGCATGTACGTGGTGGAAGTCTGGGTGCTCCTCTCTTAAGTGCTTGAAGATTAGTCATCAAGTTTTCGGATCATAAGATGAAGTAACTAGAAGTAACTTAGCTATGTTGGAAACACATAGAAATACTCAAAATGTTATTTGTATATATGACAATAAATTTAGTCACTTATTAATTATTATATGATTTGTATTACTTGCTCATCTATAGAGTAAGAAAGATTTTCTATCACTTAATACTTTAAAAAATGAAATTTGCAACATTTAGAGACTTTTTTGTTATCTAAATACATTTAGTTACAATTTTGTTTTTGTGCTAATATCTGAACAAGTTACTTAATTTTTTAATCCAATTGCTAAATATTTAAAAAATAAGTAACAAGTTACCAAATTAAGTAAAACCTTCAAAATTAAATAAAATATAAGAAATTAAGTAATTTGTCTGCTACTTCATTTTTTTTTAACTTAACTAAATTTTAAAAATTTTGTAAATAATCATTAAATGAAGTAAAAGATCTCACAATTGAGTAAAAGGTAAAAAAAAATTAAGTAAATAGGGAGCTACTTAATTTTTTTTTCAAATTCTATAAATGGTAAAAAAATTAAGTGAAAATTTTCAAATCAAGTAAAAGATAATTAAATTACTCATTAGTTACTTAATTTTTTTCTTTTACATAATATTTAGAAATTCTGTAAAAGATAAAAAATAAATATTTTTTTTTTCAAAATTAAATAAAAGTTAATTAAATTAAGTCACCAATTACTTAATTATTTTACTTTTGCTTAATTTCTTGAAATTTTATAAATAACCATTAAATTAAATAAAAAGCCTTAGAATTAAGTAAAAAATCAACAATTAAGTAATTTATCAGTTACTTAATTCATTTTTTACTTTTACTTAATTTTTAAAATTTTGTAAATAATAAAAAAATAAAGTAAAATACTTCAAAATTAAATGATATAAGTAATTTATCAATTATTTAATGTCTTTTACTTTTATTTAATTTATTAAAATTTCATAATTAATGGATATTCTTTACTCCATTTATTGTGCTCCCAATTTAAAATCAATTAATGGCTGAGATTAATTTTTCTTCATCCAATGTTGTAAATTGATATGTCTCATTGGGTACTCTATTATCATGTCTGACTCTAGAATCCCCCGGCAAAACAAGGTTTCTGACATAATAATCTATTATCATGTGGATTTGAGTCTTTTGGACTTAACTAATTCTCATGGGCTTTGTGACTTATACCACAACAACCACATAAATAACAAAGGGCCAATTATATATTTATGGGGTCCAAAATTATTAATTATATATTTTCGGTATATTTTTTAAATTTTAAACGAGTGATTCATTAATTAATATTATAAATTTATGAATATGTTTATATGTTATTAATTTTTGTTAGTATTTTGTTGATATTTATATGTTATTTATATTTTGTTTATTATTTATATATTGTTTGAATGTTATTTATATATTGTTAATATATTATTTATATATTGTTTATATGTTGAAAATAATATATAAACAAATCTGTAATTTATATGTTGTTAATTTTTTATTGATATATTATTTATATGTTGTTGATATTTTGTTTATATGTTATTTTTAACATATAAACAACACATAAACAAAGATATCGACAACATATAAACAAGAAGTTTTGAATTTGCAAATAGAGAAAACATCAACAACAAATCAACAATATACGAACAACATATAAATATCAACAACAAATTAACAACATATAAATAAGACACCGTGTGATTTGAAAAGTCGCGTCGTGAATTCAAAAAGTGACACGCATACAGAAGAAAAATTCAAAAGTGTATCTGAAATATGTGAAACTTATCCATACGAAATTAATATTGCAAAATAAGTGAAACTTGTCAGTACGAAATTAATGTTGCAAAGTTTTGTTGGTTTATCGTGTAATTACCACAATAAGAAATTTGAAAATTAAATTCAAGTCCATCGTGTTTTCTCTAACGTATAAAAACATCTACGTTGTTTGAAAACCACAATAATTAGTCATTCAAGTTTAGGTTATTAAAGAAAATTGGTCCCTCTATTACTCAACTATTATACTTCCATTAAAATAATCTAAAATGTCAAATTATCAAAAATAAAAGATTAAGGACAAATTGCTTACATATCTCTCTTAAAATTCTCATCTCTCTCCTCCATGAAGGAATGAACCACTATTGAAAACCATCCATCAAACCAGTATCCTACTTCGAAGAACCACTACCTAATTATACATTATCAGCATAGAAAGAAAAACTCAATTTGGGTTTGTTGAGCTTCATTTAGCTTTAGTTAGAATGTCAAGTTATAACATAGATTTCATTAAACTTTCTAAAAACACAAACCTAAACAACAATTTGTTCAACTGCAAATCCACATAAGACAGAAATCAAAAAGATTGAATTGACGAGATGAGAGGAAGGTGGAACTAGAGCATAGTGATTGAGAGGAGAAAAAGAAAAAGAATGGCATTGTGAAGCGAACCAACAATGAACTGTGAGGAAAGGAATGAACAAACAAAGATGCAAAGTGGTGTGTGATGTTAAAAAATTAAAAAATAAATAGGAGTATTGTTGAAAATTAAAAAATTCAATGGAGTGTTGTTGATGAGTGTGTGAGTGAGGATGGAATGATATAGAGGAGTGGTGGTGGCAATTAGTGTGGCGGCTAGGGGTGCTGCTGAGCCGAATTTTGAAATATTCAAATTCAGCTCAATTTAAAAACCCTTTAGCTCGAGTTCAGATTCTAGTTTGGCTTAAAAAAGAAAAAAAAAAGATTCACAAGCTACTCAAGCTCAGCTCAATTATGCAAGTTATTGAGCTCGACTCAAAAAAGAGCTTGAATGAAGGGGCAACTTACAAAAATATATCATTTTAAAAATTCATTTACAGATTCATAACTCTTGCATTTCTCCTTTTTTTTTGTGGCTAAAATAGTCTTTTCATTCCATCGGCCAAACAACTTTTCCCAACGGCAAAGTGGGAAAAGTATCTTTTCAATACGAGCTGTTCAACTGTTTCTTTTTTTTACATTTAATTTATTCTTTTTTCTCTTTATTTGTCCTTTCCTGACTTTTTTATTTCAACTAAATTATCTTTTACTTTCACATCTAAAATAATTTTTACTTTATGAATATTCATCTTTTTTTAGCTTTTTAAATTTGTAAATTATTTAATTTTAAATTATCCTCTTAACTTTCTTAGTCAACTTGTCCTTTTTATTATTTTTTCAATATCTAAGCAAAAAAACTAATTAAAACGTAATAAAAAATAAAACTAAAATAAAAATCAATTTATAATTTAAAAACATAAAAAATCTTTTAAGAATTTTAAAAACTAAAAAATAAACTCAAATAATAATTTTTATAAAACTTAAAAATTTTTAAATATAAAAACATCTTTAAATAAACTGTTAAAAAAATTAAAACATCTTTACATAAATCTTTATAAAATTAAAAAATTAAAAACATAAAAACAACTTTAAACAAATCTAAAAAAACCATAAAATTTAAATAAATCTTTTATAATCTTTAAACGGAAAAATAAACTTAAAAAATCTAAAATACACCATAAAATTTAAGTAAACCTTTTAAAATTCTTAAACAGACAAAATAAAATTAAAATCAAATTAAAATAAACCATAAATTTTAAATAAATCTTTTAAACAAAATAAATCTAAAATGAACTTAAAATAGCAATAAATTTTAAATAAACCCAAAATAACTTAAAATAAATTATAAATTTTTAATAAACCTTTTAAACAAAATAAACCTAAAATAAATTATAAATTTTTAATAAACTTTTAAACTAAATAAAGCTAAAATAAATTTTCTAACAAAATAAATTTTAAAAATAAACTTAAAATAATTTTTTTAATTCTTAAATAAACCTTTTAAAATCTGTAAAATAAATCTAAAATAAACTTTAAAAACCCATAACTTTTAAATATATCTAAAATAAATTTAAAATAAACCAAAATTTTAAACAAACCTTTTAAACAAAATAAAGTTTAAAAATAAAGCTAAAATAAACTTAAAAACCACTTCACCAACAGAACCTCAGTCACCATTCATTCATAAAAACCACCACTAAAACTACCCAACTTCGCCGGATCTACTTCCAAACCTATCACCGAGCACTACTTCCAAACCTATGTCTCTCAAATATCACTGCAACCTCAGATCCAAAAAAAACAAAGCAGCATACACAGCACATGCAAGCAACAGATCTGATAAACAATTTCATTTTTGAAGAACATATCATCCAACAAAAAAAAAAACAAAAAGTGAGGTAATCCAAACCAATTAATTATTCAGATTGCATATCTGAGCGTGGTTCCGACGGTGGAGAGGAGGCGGACAAGAGAGCGCAGGTTGAGGGCGACGAAGAACGGGTGAGAGAGAGCAGTTACGATGGAGAGAGAGAGAGAAGAACGAGCGAGAGAGAGGAAAAGGAAAGAGAAAGAAGAGAAAGTGAGGAATGAGTGAATAAGAAAATAAACTTTTTGAATAAAATAAAATGCAGATATTTTTTATTAAGAAAACTGAAATTATACGGAAGATACGTATAAAATGTTAAGAAGGTCCATATGGAACATAAAAATAAGTAATTGCCATGAGAAGACAATTACAATGGTAAATATGGTGGAGGGGATAATTATTCCTTGAATGAAGCTCTACTAACTTTTCTTACCCAGCTAAATGACGCTCAAGTTTAAAAGTTCGGCCGATTACAGAAACATACCCCAATAAATTTTTATATTACAACTGAACCATAGTTAAATGGTTCCTAAACATTTGGGCGTCAGTTTTTTACAAATCATACGCTTCTTTTAAAACTAGAACTAAAAGCTTATTTGTGCCCAGTTTGGGCAGGAAAAGGCATGAGAGTGGGGTCCATTTGGATGGTGACGTTTCTACTTTAGGATATCAACTCCATATTGCTTCTTCTCCCTAATTATTTTCTTTTCTTTTCCAACTTTTATTATCCTGCGCCATTTTGGATTTCTTTTTTTAGTAGTTCTCCAAGTAATTTTAAGACAATTTTTGAATTCCACAAATAAGCATTCTGGATTTGATCACTAATCAAACTACTCTCACTTTATCAACATTACTTCAATTATGAGAATCTTTATTCACTTTATCAAAATGAAAGCATATACTATTAAAAAATCGTAAATAAGAACATTTATTTTATTAAAAATCTGCCAACTAATAGTATTAAAGTTTCTAAATTTACAATCATAAAATACATAATGTTAAGACTAAAAAGATAGAGCCAAACTATAAAATAGATAATATAGTGAAAATAATATTAATAAATATATTTAACAACAAGAATTATTTTTTAAAAGTTTTTTAATCAATAAATTGAAAAAAAACTTTTGGTACCTTTTTTATGGTATTGTTAAAAGAACCTAATTTCTAATATCTTATGCTGATATAATCTTGAAACTTCTATATAATAAATTTATTAAATATTGTTAAAACAAAGAATATTTTTCAGCATTATCTCAACTAGAACAAAAATGAATTTTAGAAATAAATAACTAAAATAAAAATATTTAATCCATTTTCATATGATTCTTGATCCAAGACTAATAAGAAAATGTTCATATAACATTTTTTTGTTTTATTAAAAAAGACCTTATATCAACTGTAAGTAAATCTTATATCAATCTTCATTTTCTTTCCGTTTAAATTTTTTTTTTACTAAAAAACAACCTTGTATCAATTTTTTTCTTTTTAAATGACCTTATATCAACCTTAAGTAAACCTTATATGAACCTTCATTTTCTTTCCGTGAGAAATTTCTTTTTTTTTTATTTGTTTACTAAAAAAACCTTATATCAACATGAAGTAAACCATATATCACCCCTCATTTTCTTTACATATGAAATTTCTTTTTTTTTTTGTTTTATTAAAAAACAACATTGTATCAACTTTAAGTAAACCTTATATCAACCTTCATTTTCTTTCCGAATGAAATTTCCTTCATTTTTTCTTTTAATTTTTTCAAACTAAAAAAAATCTTATATCAACCTTCATTTTCTTTGTAATACCCCGAATAATTTTTATAATTATTTTTGGGATAATTATATTTGGAGTAATTATTTTGAATAATTATTGGTGGATAATTAGTTTTGGGAATAATTATTTTTGGATAATTATTTGTGGAATAATTATTTTTGGA
>CAODLS010089756.1:0-10379 GCA_948243855.1 Flueggea neowawraea | reverse complement strand
TATAAGCAATTAAATCAAAATCAATACAAGATGGATACCACAAGCCTAAGCCTAGTGAGCCAATTAAATAACGAAAAATTCTTTTGCATGCAATCAAATGAGACTCTTTAGGATTTGATTGAAAACGAGCACATAGACATGTAACAAACATAATATCGAGTCTAGAGGCGGTTAAGTAAAGTAATGATCCGATCATACCTCTATAAAGCTTTTGATCAACCGATTTTCCTTCCTCATCTTTGTCAAGTTTTAGAGTTGATGACATTGGGGTTGACACTTCTTTGCTCCCATCCATCTTAAATTTTTTCAACAACTTTTTGGTGTATTTCGATTGATGAATGAACTCCTTGTAAAATATCTGGTTCAAGGAGAAGGATGAAAACGAGAATGTTTATTGTTTATTGTATTTTTATTAATTTGATTTGACCAACCAAATGGAGAAACCAAATTTTGTTATTATAACCCAACCAACCAACTAGAAGGATTAAAGTAAATATTTCGTATTTTTTTTTTTATTTTTCAATCAATTGGTAAAATCTAATAATTATTTAAACAAGCCTTTCAACCAACTGGTAAGGCTTAATATATTTTTATATTTATTGTTATTTATTTTTATTATTATTATTACAATTTTTTCCAACCGACTGGAATATTTCAGGCTATTATTGCTGATTAATGATTTAATTTTATTAAAATTTGTACACTCAAAACTAAATCCCAAATAAATTGATGGAGATTTTGCTCACAATTATTAAATTTCACAAAAAAATGAATGAATAAACAAGCAAAGAAAAACTCACATATGAATTTATTGGCAAAACTAAATCAAACCAGAACCTTAAAACAAACAAACCAAACCAAACCATATCATTGGGGAAATCCAAACCAAATAAGCCAAACCAGCAAAACCGAACCGGTGGAAACCAAACCAAAATAAATCAAAACCAATAAAACTAGCAATACCTTTAATCAAACCTAACCGAAATAAACCAAACCGGGCGAAACCAAACCAACTAGTCAAACCCAAATAAATCAAAATAAAGTAGTACATGAAATAGGCCCAAACAAATCAATAAGCCTTAACTAATATAAACCAGCCCACATAAACAAATCAACAAAACCAAGTCCACCCATTTCCAACATCCACAAACAACCTTTAATATTTGCACAAAATCGAACTGGGTTGGCCCTAGAAAATAAACCAAACAGATTTTATATGCGACTTAAATATGAATAAGAGAGACAAGACCATGAATAATAGATCCCAAAACCTGAAGCCCAAAACATTCAATAAATAACCATCTGATTAGGTTTTAGGGTTTCATTTCACTCACTAAAACAAATCACAAAGGGATAGGTAGTAAGAGAGGATGGCGGCGGCAAGCAGAAGATGAGGGGGATTCGTCACATCCAACAACGACCAAAAGCGTGTCGAGTGGGAGAGAGGCTACACCCATCAAAAGCAAGCCAAGAGAGAGAGAGAGAGAGAGGCAGCGACGACAAGAGAAGGTCGAGAAAGTGACTAAGAGACTAACCTTGGCAAGGGAAGGCCGAGAAAGAGAGAGGCCTGAGGGTGCGACGGCGGTCTCCCAAAGCCAACCGAGAGAGAGAGAGAGAGAAAGCCAAGAGAGACAAAAGGAGGCTGAGAGGGTGAGAGATAGAAGCCACTAAGAAGTAAAGGGAAAAAAACCCATTGTGTTGAGGTCTCAAGTCCAGTGTCCTCTTCCTCTCCAAGCTACGGTTTTACTCCTCTTTTATTCCTTTTTCTATTGAGTTGCTCTTCATTTATCGGCAATAAGAAGAACCAACTTGGAGGTGAAGGAATGAAAAAAAATATCTAAGCTACGCCTGTCTATGTCAACTTGCTTATTTTTCCACATTTTCTTTACTGCTCTCATTTCTCATGTATTTTTTATTTTTTTTGTTATCAAATTGTTTTAGTTATTCAGAAACTGAAATGACATGGGCTTATTAAATCAATCTGAATTTGGATGAAGTAAATGGCGTTGAAGGTAAAAAATAAGTCTAGTTCATTTCTGAAATGGGCCAAAAAATGTGAGAATGGGCTGTTGGGCTAAATGGGTCAACATTACCGATCACCTGAAAATGGGCCATGGCAAATTAAAAATCCATTTATTAAAATGGGTTCAAATTAAAGAATAACACGTGATAAAAAAACCGAATAAGACAAATTTGTCGAACAAATTAAAAAACCAAATCCAAACAATTATTTATTAATATATATATTTTTAAACTTTTGGCAATGCCCAAAAACAGGTGATAACACATAGCATATGGTGCATTGTGAGGTTTATCAAGAATGTCTCAGAGTAAAATATCTATATCAGGAACACAAATCCTACTGTCAAGTATCAATGTATCATCACATATTGTAAAAGTAGTATTTTCACCCTACTTCATTTTTTCAATAATTTCAAGAAGCTTGGAATTTGAACACTGTGCTTTCTGAAGTATTTCTTTCAAAATTGGTAGGATTTTCAACGTGGCAAGCAAGGCTCTACAAGATTTAATGCTTAAAACAACATTCATAGAACTCAAATCAACTAAAGATGATAAAAAAGATACCTAAAGACATGTTACACTACCACTATCTTTTCTGCTCAAGGCATTTGCTACTATGTTTGCTTTTTGATAGTGATGCTCAATATTGCTGTCATAATATTTAAATAGTTCTATCTGTCTTCACTGTCTCATTTTAATTCTTTCTGGCTCATCAGATATTTAAGACTATTGTGATCAATGTAAATCTGGAATGTTTCACCATATCAATAATGTCGTCAAATTTTCAAAGCAAATACCACTGTAGCTAGCTCTAAATCATGAAAAGGATATGATACTTCGTGTGGCCTTAGTTGTCATGAAGCATAAGCAATTATGTTTCCATGTTGCATAAGAACACAATCCAAACCTTGACGAAAGGTATCACTATAAATAATAAAACCACCTGAACCTGACAGAATAGTCGAGATAGGAGCTGAGGTCAAGCAATGTTTCACTTCATAAAAAATTTACTAGCATGATTATTCCATTGGAAAGTAGTATTCTTTCAAAGTAATTATTTCACTAGTGTAGCAATTCTGCAAAACCATTCGACGAAGCGTCGATAATAATCATCTATACCAAGAAAACTTCCCACTCCTATCACATCTTCAGTACCTTCTATATTAATAATGATTCCACTTTCTTCAAATCGACTTCTATTTCTATGCTAGAAACAACATGTCCCAATAATACAACATGGTATAGCAAAAATTCAAACTAAATTAATTTAGCATGTAACTACTTCTCTCGCAAAGTTTGCAAAACAACCTTCAAATGGCATTCATGATCTTCGGTAATTCTCGAATAGACAAGTATATCAGCAATTAACATAATGAAAAAGTTATGGAGGAAGTGTTGGAATACCTTATTTATTAATATTATAAATGCAACAGTAGCATTATTAAGTCTGAAATACATAACAAGGAACTGGTAATGGCCATATCATGTTTTAAAACCAGTCTTTGGAATATCGTCTCTTGCAATTTTTAACTGATGGTAACCCGACCTCAAGTTTATATTTGAGAATACCTGTGTACCCTATAACTGATCAAACATATCATCCCCTTGTGGCAATTTGTACTTGTTCTTTACTGTCACCTAATTCGACCTATGATAATCAATACATAATATCATAGTATTGTCCTTCTTTCTGACAAAAACTACTGGTGCACCTCAAGAAGAAACACTTGGTTGAATGTACCATTTCTCTAGTAGTTCTTGTATTTTCTTCTTTAATTCCTACAAGTCCAATGGTGCCATTTAGTATGGAGGAATTAAAATTGTTATTGTGCCAAGAACTAGCTCAATGGAAAATTTTGTCTCTCTATCTGGTGGTAAATCTGGCAACACATCTAAAAATTCTTGAACCACTGTAATATTTTCAAGCTTACTAGCGGTAACATCTGTATCAATGACAGGTTCCAAATAAGCATTAATCAATCTAAAAGCAGTCATTGCAGAAATTAAGCAACTGAGTATAACTAGACAATCACTACAAAATACAACTCTAAGATGACCCAGATATTCAAACACAACTTCTTTAGCATAGCAATTAACCTTGCCATGATGTTTAGATAGCCCATCCATACTCAATATAGCATCAAACTCATATCAACAAAATAATATCAAATCGACATATGATTGTATTGTACCAATCTGAATGAGACAATTGTGATATACCTTGTTCATAACCATAAGATCACCCAGCTAAGCATGAAAACTCATGTTCTGTTCTTTCAATTTTAGAAGATTTCTCTGCTTTTCATAACTATAAATTTCATGCATATATCTATCTCAAAACTCCTATACAAAGTCATTCCATGTAATCATTAAAGGCTAAATAGTCTAATTACGAACCGTTTCACACCAATCATAAGCATCAGGTTGAAGCATTGGCACTGCATAATCAATATTTTCTTTTGAAGTACAACACATCATATACAATACCCTTTCTATCCTTTTAAGCCATGTCTCTGCTTCTATAGAATCTGTAGGGCTCGAAAAATCAATTGCGAACTTATTGAGTTCTCTATAATTTCATTTTACTGGTGCCATTATAGATCCCTGTACTTCCTATTCCATTTCTCTAGGTTTCTCATGCAAATGTACATGTGGAACATATGATGTTTCTATGGAATGTTATTGGCCGGCTGATCTCTCACTCCTCTGTGCATTATGATCATGTTCATACCGCTAATATTCATGACTCTATCCATATAATACATGTCAGATACTATATAAGCATATGTTTATGTATGATCCTATATGCATTTATTCCCTAAGGGATCATAGCCCTGCTCTGATACCAACTTAACATGTAATGCCCTATACCTTATTATCATGGAAATTGCATTCATATAATCACATATTATCATATAATTCCAACAATATAACATATTTCATACACAACCATAACCATACAATTATAGCATGATATATATATATATAATCTCCATATAATTTAAATTGTAGCCATATAACCACATATAAATATATACCATTATGAAAATCCAGCAAAATAATCCATTTGTCTTGTGTAAACATAAACATGTACATCAATATAAGTCATATACACAACCTAATTTCAAGAATTTTATACACACAAGTCAAAATACTCAATTAACTATACATATGCAAATGTTGAGGAGGAGGGAGTCTAGAGCACCAGCTAGCCAACCTGTGACTCATGTTGCTATCTACAAACTCCAAGCTTAAGTCAAGCAAAAAGATCTATAAGCAATGGTCACTTGGAAAAATGTTTGCACTTTATATGAGTCGCAACTTAACAAGCATAAACCATCATAAATCAAACTCAAGCAAATGGAAGCATATAATAGATAATTAATTAACTAAGCCATATAAACATATGAACATGCCTCCATATTTCATTTTATATGTTGTGACCAAACAAGCAATGTATTGGCCTTATTTTTCTGTATGCCACTGTGTAATTGTCTGGCCGACACAATATGAAATTTGACCAAAAGGTCTCCAATATGAATATGATCTGAATGTCTCTAATATGAAATATGACCCGAAGATCTCCAGTGTGAAATATGACCCGAAGGTCTATAGTATGAAATACAACCAGAAGGTCTCCTTTGTATTTTGCGAATACAAAAGCATGATGGTCACAACGTCTTTATTTAGCCTAGTATGAATGCATCAACATATGAAACATTTGATAATCCATATACATGTAAAAGCATTCCTTTCCATATAAACAATGAGCATTTTCAACATATACATATAGTAAACAATATTAAGATTCTCAACATATAACACGTATAATGTAAATTCAACTACTCACCTAATATGTCAACGTAATCATTTCAAGAGAACATCTTTGAATACAAATCATATAACACACATTTGAATCTAATCTTCAGTTTATAATCACCTTTTTAAGATAGATATTATGCCATGTTACCTTGCTCGGGCTCCCACTCAACATTTTCTTGATCCTATAACATATACCCGAATTATGCCCATTCAAACTTACAAATATATGCAATGCAGATGTATGATTTGCTTTAAACACATGAGGTCCTGTTAATACCCTATTGTGAATGCATTTATTCATTTGGATTGATAGGAAAATGATCAATCTATACCTAAGAAACATTATGCTTATAGTAACAAAAATTATGTTCTACACCATTCTGGATAGTCGTTTCTTCTATACGTTTGAACATCCAAACCAACTTATTTTACTATAAAATTTTATCCACATATACTAGACATATAATATTGAATTTGAGCCCTCAATTTATTGTAAAATAGTTTGGCTAATGTTTCAAATTTACAGCTTTGTAACAGAATTGTTTCAAGTGAGCAGTTTATAGTTTATTGCACTTAACTCACTTTATACAGATTAAATTCTACAGACACATATAATACATAATTTCCAACAACTTTCATGTTTTAAGTCTCGTCAAAATTAGTTTATAAATTAACAAAACAGTTCAATCCCAAACAGAAAACTAAACCCTAAACATACCCATTAACCAAACCATGCAAATTTATGTTTAATTAATGTTCTACTGCAATTATTTGCAAAAAAAAACCTTAAACACTTTATTATCTAATTAATATACAGAGATAAAGAAATAAATTAACTTAGTTTGATAATTAGAAGCAAAGGATGCAAGAACTACTGATCTAGTCTTGTTGTCGGCGATTTCTAGCATTCTTATCAAATTTCTCTCATCAATTCGGTTCTTCCTCTCTTCTTCCCTCTCTTTCCTATCCTTTCTGCCCTCTCCTATGGTTAAGAACAAAATGGTTCAAGTTTAAATGCATTTTTTTTATTTTATCTTGTTTTAATCAAAGCTCGAGGTAGCTTGTGGCAAATGGTCGATTAAAAGGTCCAATAAGAAAATTTGGCACTTATTTTTAATTTGGCCCTTATTCTATGACTTTGCCACTTTATGTTAATGAAATTTCTAAGCCATTAAATGCAAAATATTGGTCCTTATCTAAAAACAAAAACTATAGAATAGCTAAACGACACTTTTGCCCTCGTTTTGTGTTTACTTTACTTCTAGTACTTATCTTTTCCACCGATCCACCATTTAGCATTTCTATAAAATTTATAACCAATTTCAATCTAATTTCAACAAATATAAATAAATGACATCTTGTTACACTCTTTTTCTTGTCATCTAGATGTTTTATGCAATGTCTGATGATGCTGATATAATGGATATAAATGTATGTGTTCGTACGAATATGCTTTATGTCATGTATGCTTCTGAATATGTATTGTGAGTCGAGGTTATGAAAAAAGTTGCACCATTACAGCCTAGTTAGCTCCAACATAGAAATGTATGTGTTCGTACAATCTCTAAGTTTTGATGATGAACAAACTGCAGAATTTGATTTGAAGATGTTTTGTGTCATTTACGTGAGAAAACTCTGACAGTGTATTAAATGCGCCTCATTTAATACAACAACGGCTACAATACACCCCACAACGGTCTGAAATCAAGAGAGAAATATAAATACATGCTTGGAAGGCCAGAAACAACTAACAAAACATCTGGGCATTGAATTCTTACAACTACCAAGCATCAAAGCATTGAATTTATCATTTATTGATACAAGTGTATTTGTTCTACACATTCAGTTTTTTCCAATATATTCTCTATGAATGTCGATCAAGAGTTAGAACCTTTAGAATGTGAATTAGTTGTTGGCACTCCAATTGGTGATGTGCTAATAGCTAGTCAAGTTTATAGAAATTGTGTTGTTAAGATGGGTGTCCAAAAGTTGCTAGCAGATTTAATTTCATTGCAATTGCATGAATTTGTTGCTATTTTGGGAATGGATTGATTGTCTAGACATCATGCCACAGTTGATTTTTATGAAAAGATGGTGACATTTAAGCTACCAGAGCAACTTGAGTTTTCTTTCACAGGAGAAAGGAGAATCCTTCCTAAATGTGTTATTTCAGCTCTAACAGCATAAAAAATGTTAAGGAAGGGTTATGATGCTTATTTAGCTTATGTGGTTAACACTGAATTGAAAGGACCTAAACTAAAAGATATACTAGTAGTATGTGAATTTTTAAAAAACTTCCAGAACTACTGTCTGATAGAGAAATTGAGTTCTCCATAGACTTGCAATCAGGAACTGTACTTATTTCTCTAATGCATTATAGAATGTCGCCAGTAGAATCAAAGGAGTTAAAAGTACAAATATAAGAGTCGTTGGATAAAGGTTTCATTAGGCCTAGTTTCTCACCTTGGGGAGCACCAGTGTTATTTGTGAAAAGGAAGGATGGTTCTTTAAGGTTATGCATCGACTATGGACAGCTAAATCGAGTCACAATCCGAAATAAGTACCCATTACCACACATTGAAGATTTTTTTGATCAACTATAAGGTGCAAAGGTATTTTCTAAGATTGATTTAAGATTAGGGTACCATCAATTGAATATTAAAGAAGCAGATGTGCTAAAGACAACCTTTAGAACTCATTATGGATGCTATGAATTTTTGGTGATCCCATTCAGGTTAACTAATGCACCAACCACTTTTATGGACTTGATGAATAGAGTGTTCAAGCCTTATTTAGGTCAATTTTTGATTTTTCCCATTAATGACATACTAGTGTACTCTCAAAGTAAGGATGATCATTTACAACACCTAAGGGTAGTATTGCAGACTTTGAAGGAGAAGCAGTTGCATGCTAAGTTGAGCAAATATGAGTTTTGGTTAGATAGAGTGGTCTTTTTGGGGCATGTGATCTCTTCAGAAGGTGTTATGGTACACCCAAAAAAAAATGAAGCAGTCTTAAAATGGGAGCCATCTACCAGCACAACAGAAATTTAGAGTTTCTTAGGCTTAGCACATTATTATCGCTGATTTGTTAAGGACTTCTCCATCATTGTATCTCCTATGACAAAGTTTCTTAGGAAGAATGCAAAGTTTGAATGCAATTTTGACTTCTAGCAAAACTTCGAGTAGCTTATAGAGTGTTTGACTATAGCTTTAGTCATTGCACTTCCTACAGGGAGTGGTGGTTATGTTGTGCACAACGATGCATCGAGGAAGGATTTGGGTTGTGTACTTATGCAGCATAGGAAAGTGATTGCTTATGCTTCTAGACAGCTTAGGTCGCATGAATTGAACTATCCAACATATGATTTAGATTTAGCAGTAGTTGTTTTTGCATTAAAAATTGGAGGCATTACCTTACAACTAACAAAACATCTGGGCATTGAATTCTTACAACTACCAAGCATCAAAGCATTGAATTTCTCATTTATTGATACAAGTGTATTTGTTCTTCAATTTTATTCTTCATTTGCTTGTATCACTAGCTTATAATCTGTTGGTAAGTGTTTGTAAACATTTTTAAAAAAGTGATTGTGAGAGGGATCAAGGGTAGTCCTTAGGTTGGTTTTTGTTCTTGAACCAAAATCAAGAACCTTGTAAAAGTTCTCACTTATCTAGAAAGTGAAGTTGTAATCTTTGAGAAGATTGATAGTGAAAATCCTAAGTGGTGATACTTAGGTAGTGGATGTACATCGAGTTGGTCGAACGACTATAAGTTCTTGGTGTTCTTTCATTTATCGCACTTATTTTTGAAGAAAATTCAAAGCTTCTATTACCACACTATTCAACCTCCCTTCTAGTGTGATTATTGACTCTACAATTAGTATCAGAGTTTTGGACTCTTATTTGAAGCGGCTTAACATCCGAAGAGTCAAAGATCTGGGATGGCTTTGAATATGAGAACTCATGTCAAAAGTTATGCGGTAAATCGTCCTCCATTCTTTGATGGCTCCAACTTCAACTCTTGGAAGAAAAAGATAATGGTTTTTCTTCAATTCTATGATATACAAACTTGGAAGGTCATTGTGCTAGGTTCCAAAATTCTAAAGTATGAAGATGGCTCACTCAGGGAGTATAAAGATTTTGGTGAGAAAGATTGGAAGAAACTTCATACAAACTCCAAGGCAACTCAACTCTTATATTGTGCATTGAATCCGAAAGAGCACAATATAATTTCATCTTGTGAAAATGCCAAAGAGATTTGGGAAATATTGGAGATGACTCACATAGGAACCACTCAAGTCAAGGAAATGAAGATCAATATGATGTTGCATGACTATCAGTTGTTCTCAATGAAGGAAGAAGAAAGCATCACTAGTATGCTTGATAAGTTCTCCAAAATCACAAATGGGTTTGCTTTTCTTGGAAGATCAATTTTGGGTAGTGACAAGGTAAATAAGATTCTAAGGTCATTACCAAAGGAATGGGATGCAACGGTTACAAAAATAATAAAGTCGAAAGACTTGAATAAAATGG
>CAODLS010089743.1:0-13864 GCA_948243855.1 Flueggea neowawraea | reverse complement strand
ATGTTAGACCAAAAAATATTGTTATTGAACTCTCACGCTTGATTTGTTGGTCAATCAATCATATGTCAATAATCTATGAATGAGTTTTACATATAAAAAATTTGCGCAAAATATTTTAACTATAATAAGTTCTTTAAATATAAGACTATAATAATACCTTCTCAATAGTAGCATCTCATTCTAACTACATAAAAAACTACAATATCTAGCAAAATGCATTTATAGTCTCATTCTAGTTATAAATCAATTTATTCAAATATGAGAATTTATTTACCTTTAAAACTCTCTCTCTCTCTCTCTCTCTCTCTATATATATATATATATATATATAAATTTATATATAGCAGGTATGGGTAATGGGTAACATGTACGGGTACATATATTACTCAGCGGGTAAGGGTATGGGTAAGGATACGAGCCCCTGCTCTAGCCAGAGGAGTGCCATTATCCGCGTTGATTAGGTACGGGTATGGTAGGGTAGATACCCGCCGGGTAGATATAAATTGTCATCCCTAGCTGGGAGCTCACGGAGGGATACATCCAAAGATATATTCGGTGGCGCTAGGAAGACAGTGGTATGTCTCGAACCTGAGTCTGCCATGAAACATTGCTCCATTTTCCGCTGGACCAACTCTGTGCTACAAAACTGCAGAATCCTCGACAACACCATTGTACTCAAAACTTAGGATGAAGCTCATTAAAATAGACTTGGAAGATCCGCACTGATGCATTCTTCCTCTTGGTTTGAATTATGTCAAAAAGGAATGTTGTTAATACAAGAGAACAATAATTATAATTATTGAGTGCACGACTTAATTAGATTTAGTATTGTCAAACCACAAAAAAAATGAATTCAATAATTTTTTTTTCTTTTTGAAGAAGTTAATTAGGTAAAGATTTGGTAACTATGAAATTACTTGGCTTATTCAATTTGTAAATCATTTCTTAATTAAGATTGTAGTCCTTATGCTCTCGGCGTTGTTGAAAAATGAATAAGAAGAAAATACAAAATTAATCAGTTCATATTTCACAAAGTCATGAAATATGAACACTTAAAATTAAGAAAAATACCCTTAAAACAAATTAGTGATGTTGTTATGTTGTTAATTCATAACTTGGTCAGTTCACATAAAGATTTGGTAAACCCTACTGGATCAAAAACGTCAATTTTCGTACTATTATTTACGTCAAAATTATCTTTATTTGCCGACAGAAAAGAGAGAAATTTCTTTGATCCTTTCATATTCTTGAGATGTTTAGAGGATGAAGAGAGCGGCAGAATGTAGAAAACGCCGAGAGATTCAGATAACCAAAAGATATGTGTGTCCTCCCTACCCAGAAGCTTAAAAAAGGCAGTCAAAAATGACAACTCGAAAGCAAAAAGAGACATCTCGCTAGGGTTATGATTTCCCCCACCCATTTGTCTCAAACACGTTTTAGATTTGCAAAATAAACAAAGGAAGCAGATTTCATCACCAAACTCCAAAAGTTCATAATTGGATTCAAGTGTGACAAAAGCTAATTTAGTCCTCAGTGCCATTGGTCTCTTTTCTTGTGAAGTAAATTGCTTGTTAATTCAAAATTCCGGCCTATCAATATTATAGTGTTTCATTAATTTGGCATGCATTCACCTAGTTAATAATTTATATCAATTACCCCTGAGGGGTAGACTGGCTACTGGGGCATGTTGTCCCTAGTTCGCAGTCATGGGTTCAAGCCTTGGGAGCGGCGTAATTTCTAAGTTTATGGTTGTTGTATTGATTCTGTGATTGCACTAGAATTGAGTTGATCAGGCCTGGTTTGTTTGTCTTCAGTGAGATGCTACGATGACCATATTCGTACATGAGTCCAAGTCTGCTGTCGCGTATCATCTATGGTTCTAGGAACATTCCGTAGCGGGGAGGGATTAAGCCTGCATGGTCACGCCCAACAGGGATACACTACCTATTGGTCGCCCCTACCTCTCCTTTTCATTAACAAAAAAAATTATATCAATTGCCCAAATACATTACGAGTCGGACAAGTTAAATATTTTGTGTGTCATGTCCTCGCAGCTTGGAATTAGAAAAGATCCAAATTTGTGGGACACTAAAGAATTGTAAAAGAGAAGAAGGAAGCCAGTTAAGTCTAGTTAGTTAAATATACTTATCTGGTGTTTAATAAAGCTGGAAGAAATTGCTCCATTTGAAACTAATCCAATCCCATTCAAGTAATTTTATTGATTGTGTGCATGTGAATTGTGATTGTGACCAGAGAAATTAATATTGTCATTAATTAATATACAAGTGACATAATACAATGAAGACGAAATTCTCCAAACGACACCGGCCGGGCGAACGAGTAGTCGCACTCGTCGTCACAAGCTGATTTTCTTTGCTGCCGAAATATCCCACAGACGACTCTGCGAAGATCTCTTAGAAAAAGGTTGGTGATAATTTCTGGACAAAAGTCAAAAACTTGCCTCATTTGAATGTTTGACCGCAAGAAATTTTTTAATTAAATTTGGGTTAAATCCTATGTCATTCTTGTGTAATATTGAAATGTGCTCTTAAGTTTTCTAACGTTTCAAAAAGCTCCCATCGGCTTCCTAAAGTCCTTGTAAAGCTCATCTGCAGTCCCTATAAAAGCTCCCCCTGTCCTTGACAGGGACTATAAATGAGCTTTTCAAAAATACAAGACCGCAAAAAAGATTGTTGCACTATCTTGTAGGACGGCAAAAGATTTAATCCATTAAATTCCACAGGTGAATATTGATTTTCACTGCAAACGAAATTTTTTGTCTGTAAAATATTTATTGGTAACTTTTTATGACAACTTAGAAGCTTTCATCAAGAACTAAAGTCCGCCAATAACTTACTTACTAGAGTCAATCACAATACTTCGGTAGTTGACAATAGCAAATAAAATTAACTTATTGGAAAAGCATAAAAAATTCTCAATCTTATTTTAACATTATCTTTAACAAATCCTTCAAGAAAAGTGGATATTTATACATATTAATGCGATAAAAGAGTGATAGATCCATAATTATCGGAAAAGGGGATAAAAGCAGCATCAAAGAAATCTATCGTGGTATGCAGTGGCGGGGTTACATTCTCAATATAGGAGGAATGCAGTTTCATAAAAGATAAATTATATATATAGTGTGTGTTTCCAACCCAAACTTTGTCGGATTTTCCTCCCACTTTTTTCTTATACGACCTTTCGCTTCTTAATTAGTCACCATATTTACAAAAAAAAAATATTCTTTTCAAAGACGATTACAATGTATAGTGTTAAAATACTAAATTGTAGAAGTAAATTACAAAAGTAAATTCAAAAAAAAAGAGATTAAATATAGTAGAAAAAAAAATTAACATATCTTTTTACGAATTGAATATATACCAATAGTGGATACTCACTAAGCAAACTTCTTTCGCCTCAATCAAATAACCATTTCCTAAATTTCTGTTCATTTTCAAGCTATTCGGAACAAATTAAGTGTAATATCAAAGGGAGAGGTGGCTTTTGATGGCGAAGAAATGATGGAAATGGTAGCCAGCAATTTAGTTGCTGTAGGCTTAGGATACAAGAATCAAAAGAAGAAGATGAACAAATACGAAAAGGCTTTGGATTGGCGACATGAAACGAAATGAGAGGGAAAGAAAAAGAAACGCGTAGGTGATTGGGAAAGACCTGCTCGTGCATTTCACGTAAAGAGAAGAACATTTGCTCACATGTTCAATTAGGCGGGAACTGAAATCCACACCCAATTCTTGAGGACTAAGCATTTCATTATCCAATGATCTCCATATTCACGTCTCGGGATCAACCTCAACAAGACATCCTGTCACATCATTTGTTTATGCACCAGATAGTTGATAATTCATCTATTAATCTGTGCTACATAAATTGATCTGCGCCATCACATTTGATGTTTTAATCGAGGAGTTTAATTATTGGAAATGAAAAGAAATTCATTCCCACATGGGCCACTTGTTACTGTTTCGATCGTGGCAGCGGACAAGTGATGACCAAATCGTACGTGTATATGTAATTTCAAAATTCAGCTTCCCTTTGATTTGATCTATTTTTTGTTAATGCATTTTATTTGGTACAAAAATTAGAACTCTTAACCCGTTAATATTGATTATTGAAGGCGATTTTAACAGGAAAAGAACTATAAGGGAATGTATCGAATAAAACTTATAATCATATATTTCAACTTACCAACCATAAATATGTACTTTTAGAACATCCTAAAGGAGAGGTTTATGGAATGATGTGACATTCCATAAACCCTCTCATTCATGATACTATTTCATTATGATCAACTTCATATCTATGAAGTGGATCACGAATAACAAAGTGGATTCCACTTTGTTTTTTTTTTAATTTTTTAATTTTCTATTTAATTAATTATTTTCTATTTAATTTCTTTTTTTTTTTATTTCGTTAATAATTTCTTTTATCTCTCTATTCATTTATTTTTATCATTTAGTTATTTTTTATATTTATTAACTAATATATTGAACACTACATTGTAAAAAAATATTTTTTTATATATGCTACTAAATTCTCACATAATTTAACACTCAATTATATCTATAAAAATACACTAACAAAAATTTTGTATCTTGGTTAATCTACTATTTTTCATAATTTATTTTTATTTGGTTAATTCAAATTTCTTCTAGTTGATAACTATATTGTTTTAATTTAAATATTTATCAGATCTACCATTTTATTTTATTTTTAAAAATATTATTTTTAAAAATTCAGTTAAATATTTTTCATGATAGATATATTTCATATATTATTTTTAACTCAAATATTAACTCAAAAAAATATTTATATGAAATACATATATTTGTTACTATTTATATTATTGTAAATAAATTAAATGATGAGTGAAGTGATTGTGAGTCTTACAGTAAAGTATAATGAGAGGTTAATGATTAGAGAAAGATAAATAATGAGTGAAAAGTTAATGAATTGTTGATGTGATAGTCTCATCAACCCTTGAATAGGTTAATGCATTAGAGATGCTCTTAGCCGTTCTTTTTTCCCACTGCGGCCTTAATTAAAGGTGGAGGGAGGTGGGGGCCAATCGTCCTCACTTTTCATCAAAGTATTTTTTACTATCATCATCAATTCACCTGTCTTTAGTATTGAAGCTTCGACCTCATTCTTGTGGTTAGTACTGATCTCACTTCATTGAATTTCTGGCTCCTCATGCTTCATCCATACTTATAGAGTAAAAACATTCGTTGGATGATCACAATGGAGGACTACTGTTACACCCTTGGTAGCGTGACTCAGATGAGCAAATCAAGTGTGGGCATCTTGGCTTGATTTGACTCGAGGACTTGGCGCGGAGCAAGTCTTGACGAGGATGCGATGCGGAGCTTGGGCACCTTGGCTTGGCGCGGTGCTGACTTGATGCGGAGCAAGTCAAAACGAAGGTGTGTGTACTTAGGTGTGTGATCTAGTTGCCTCAGATGGTTGTGACTTGAGGATGGTGCGTGCTAAGGATGTGTGATCCAAAGCTGACTTGAGCGTGATGGACTTAATTTGCTGACTTGGTGCGGCGGTTATGCTTGTCCAAGATCAGACCAAGGTGGACGTGGCTGCTAAGTCGTGGGCGGTTATGCTTGCTGATGTGCGTGGCAGTTATGCTTGATCAAGGGCGCCGAGAAAAGTGGGACGTGCGTGCTGTGCTGGCCAAGACAAATGCTCCATGTTGTGATCCATGTTCTCCCTAGGCGGTTGGGGTGTCAACTGCCCAGACAGGTGGCGTGTATGCCAAAGCCTGATCCGAAATGTTAGCCTAAACTAGATTAGTGCCTTGTATAAATAGGCAGACTTGGAATTTTATAAGGGTAGGTCATATTGACTCCACTCTAAGTTTGTATTCCTTTATTGAGTTAATATAAAGGTTCCCATATGTGTGGTGTGCCTTGGATGGATTGACTTGTGTTTACTTGATGAGTGCTTACTTGTGGTGCTTGTGACTTGTGTGTGCTTGTGACTTAGACCGACCAGACTAGTGTGGGACGTTGGGTGTTGGCTTGGCTGAGACTTGAAAGACTTAGGAGCGTTGGTGAGAAAAAGCCTCTGTTGGACTAGATTCGTGTTCGAGAATAATAACCCGTGACAACTGGTATCAGAGCACTAAGAGGGTGTGAAATTGGGACATGGTTGGTGCAAACAAGGAAGCCTTACGTAAGAGAGTTGCTCGGTTGGAGACCTAGGTTGGTTCCATTGATCCGGGTGAACAAGGTTCTGTGGTGGATCACTTAAGGGTGCTTGAAGACTCTATTCGGTCACTTCAAACTCAAGTGACTGAACTCCATTTTTTGGCCTTCAAAAAAGTGTCTTCCTTGGAGGATGAGATCTCGGTTCTAAAGAAGGCAATTGGGAAACAAGGTGGGGGTGAAGAATTGACTCGAAAGATGAAGGTCCCCGAACCAAAGCCTTTCACTGGTTCGAGAGATGCCAAAGAGATCAAGAACTTTTTGTAGGATATGGAGCAGTACTTTAAAGCTACTCGAGTTTCGGATGAGGAGAAAGTCACATTGACAAGTATGTATCTTGCTTGGGATGCAAAGCTTTGTGGAGGGTTCGGTTAGATGATGATGTGAATGCTAATCGACCTACCATTGACACATTTTAGGTGCTGAAGAAGGAATTGCGAGATCAATTTCTGCCTTGCAATGCGGCGTGGATTGCAAGGGAAGCCCTCAAGAATTTGAAGCATACGAGCATGGTTCGAGATTATGTGAAGGAGTTTTCTTCCTTGATGCTTGACATTAAGAACATGTCCGAGGAGGAAAAGTTGTTCAACTTCACTTCGGGGTTGCAACCTTTGGCTCAAGTAGAGTTGAGGAGGCAAGGAGTGAAGGATTTTCCTTCGGCAATTGTTGTTGCGGACGGCTTAGTGGACTTCCGGTTGTCTAAGTCTCTTGCGGCAGATTCCTCCAAAGAAAAGTTCGAGAAAAAGAAGGAAAAGAAGGGGAAGAAGCATAAAAAGGAGGTGAAGATAGTAGCAAGGGCAATGGCAAGAAGGATAAAGTCAAGGAAAAGGGCAAGCAGAAAGGTTCTTTCTCGAGCTACTTCATTTTTGATTGACCTCATAGGGCAAAGGATTGTCCAAAGAGGGAAAAGCTAAGTGTCATGGTTGTTTCGGAACCAAGACAAGACAATTAGAGTGGTGACTCGAATGACCATGTGCGTGTAAACCCAATGTACTTGTTGAATGCATTGCATATGATCGAGGAACCTTTGACGGGTTTGTTGTATGTTGACATGCATGTGGATGCTTCACACAACTTTGTTAGCGAGGGGATTGCTTGAAAGTTGGGATGGAATGTGCAGAGTTCCACAAATCAGATCAAATCAGTGAACTCGGCAGCAAGGAAAGTAATTGGTTACACTAAGAACGTGGATGTTCGAATGGGTGACTGATCTGGGGTGATTGACTTCATGGTTGTGCCTCTTGATGACTTTGATGTGGTGTTGGGTAATGAGTTATTTATGAATGCCAAAGCAACAGTAGTGCCTCACTGGTTCAGACTTTGGATTCTTGGTGATCGTTATCCTTGCTTTGTTAGAGGTGTGATGTACCCTAAGGATCGTGCGAGGTCAGAGGCAGAGTTAAGTAAAATTTCGGCCATGTATGTGCAAGATGGCTCTGATGAAAATGACTTGGGACATGTCGGGGATGGCTTGTTTGTGCGACTAGGTCATTCGGTGGCTTTGGAGTTAGAGAAGCCAAAGGAAATAATCGATCCAATGTGGTTCTATCGTGCAGACAGAGTTGGTTTGGGTGTGTTGCCTTGGAATTTTCCTAGTTTGAAAGAAAAAATGGTGCATGGGATGCATGGCAATAAGGCTGGTTTTGTCGAGAATGTGATGGAATTCTCAGATGTCTCGATTTGTGGCTAGACTAGGGACTTCAACAAGCAGGGTTTGCTTGGAGTTGTTCAAGGCAGTGGGTGCATGACTGTCTTCAGGGTTGATGATGATGCTGACTTGGTTGGTTGGCGTGATCTTGGGTTGTTCGAGTTAAGTTTGCTCGGGAAGAATGTTGGGCTTGATATGGGTCAGATGCTTGACTACTTTGCTCACCATCCAACGAGGACGTTGGAGTCTTCTGGTGGGGGTGTTTTGTTACACTCTTGGTAGCGTGACTTAGACGAATAGATCAAGTGTGGGCATCTTGGTTTGATCTGACTCGAGGACTTGGCGCGGAGCAAGTCTTGACGAGGATATGATGCAGAGCTTGGGCACCTTGGCTTGGCGCGGTGCTGACTTGATGTGGAGAAAGTCAGAACGAAGGTGTGTGTACTTAGGTGTGTGATCTAGTTCCTTCGAATGGTTGTGACTCGAGGATGGTGCGTGCTAGGGATGTGTGATCCGGAGTTGTATAGACGGTGCTTGGTGCGGTGTGGAGCGAGGACTTGATTCGGTAGGTGGGACTTGATCGAATCAGCGGTGTGGACTTGCGATGGACTTGGTGCGAGGCGCTGACTCGAGAGTGATGGACTTGAGTTGTTGAATTGGTGCGGCGGTTATGCTTGTCCGAGATCAAACCAAGGTGGATGTGGCTGCTAAGTCGTGGGCGGTTATGCTTGCTGATGTGCGTGGTGGTTTTGCTTGATCAAGGGCGCCGAGAAAAGTGGGATGTGCGTGCTGTGCTGGCCGAGACAAATGCTTCATGTTATGATCCATGTTCTCCCTAGGCAGTTGGGGGTGTCAACCGCCCTGACAGGTGGTATGTGTGCCAAAGCCTGATCCAAAATGTTAGCCTAGACTATATTAATGCCTTGTATATATAAGCAGACTTGAAATTTTGTGAGGGTAGGTCATATTGACTCCACTCTAAGTTTGTATTCCTTTAATGAGTTAATATAAAGGTTGGGAAAGGGTTCCCGTATGTGTGGTGTGCCTTGGTTCGATTGACTTGTGTTTACTTGATGTGTGCTTGCTTGTCGTGCTTGTGACTTGTGTGTGCTTGTGACTTAGACCGACTAGACTTGTGTTGGACGTTGGGTGTTGGCTTGGCTGAGACTCGAAAGACTTAAGAGCGTTGGTGAGAAAAGGCCTTCGCTGGACTGGATTCGTGTACCATCGCGTGGGTGATTCAGTGTGAGAATAATAACCCCGTGACAACTACCACAACGTTCTATTTTCCACAAAAACCACGGTCATCTTCGGGACGACATCCATTTAATTATATCAATAGATGGCTAGTCATACGTGCAGCTTTGGGCCTTACGCGAACCAAGCTCCACGACATGACATGGATTTAGAGCCGAAACTGTCACTGGCCCAAATCGGAGTGGCGGTCTCTCCGAAACAAGTTGGTGATAGGCTGATAGGAAACACCTGCCTCTGGACAACAACATAATCAAAATAGGAGAAATTGCATTGCCAAAAGAATGAGAAATTATCCGGAACCGGAAAGGCTGATAATATTTATAAAAATATGGTTTACATTTTTAGGTTTCATATAATTTTGATTTATTTCCAGCTTTTTATACTTTTGATAAAATTTCGAGGCGCAAATAGAGTTTTAAGTTGCTAGCTGTTGTGTAGGCACTAACTATTGATCACAAACAAGCTCAGTAATGTAAACTTAAATTAGCAGCGAGCTTGGTTAATTGGCACAAAAAATGGAACTCGGAAACACAGAATAATAGGTGGAAATGTTGTGCGTTTTGGTAGTTTTAGGAAGTCGTACAGCTAAAGTTGATTTCCATATTAAACTTCAGTTGGGTAACCAATAGAACTTCGTAAAGGAATAGGTTAATTCAAAGACCACATCCTTTCAGCATACGTGCTACCATATTTGGAACCCAGTTGTTCGTTTTCAAGAAAAATAATTATAGTTAAGAAAAATATAACTAATTAGTATAAAATTCTGAACGATATTTGAGATATTATTAATATGTTTAATTTTTTTATGAAAATTCAAGTTTTTATAATTTAAATTTTAAAATTAAAAAAAATAATACAATTGTGAATCTCACATTAAATTTAAATTTTTTAATATAATTTGTAAAATTAAATTTTTTAAATTAGTTTGAAGAATTATTTTCTTTATAACTTATAAAAATATTTAATATATACCTACTTTTAACTCTTGAAACCTCTCTAAGTGAAAATAAATTAAGGTAATTATAAACCAATGTGGCTTGACAATGTTTAACAATAATTTTTACTAAGATTAAAAAATTACAATATGATAAAAATTCTTAAGTGACTTATTTAATATAACTTGTCAAGGAATTGGTCAAAAAATGTATTGAGCTAATCATCGTTTGTTGCATAATCAATAAAATTTTACATTGTCAAGGAATAATTATAAAAAAAATATTAATAAAGCAAAAAGTTGATCTTCTATAAACAAAATTCATTCGTTCATTTCTAATTAAAATATTAACAAATTCAATAACCAAAATACACTTTACTATGACAATCAATTTGATTGTGAATTTATTAGTTCACAATACAAATTTTAGAAATTGCACTTATTTATGAAAATTAATTTTTAGGGACATTTGTGAAATCAAAATTGATAAAAAAGGTCTATATATAGAATTAGATAAAAGTAACAGCAGTGATATAGAAAATAATATAAATATTTTTTAAAAATATACATTGTTGTGGTGAATATTAAACAATATGTGTACATATAGTATTTATTTTCAAAATGTGCAATGGAAATTCATTTAAATAAAGTAGATTTATTTTTATATTTTAATTTTTTTGTATATTTTATTAATTACTATATAAATTGGTTAATTGATATAAATGCATGATGTAAATACATTTATTATTATTTTTATGACACATTTTTGTATGACACATGTTACATTAATAAGACATCAAATGATGTTCATTTAGAATGACACATGTCAACATATTAATGTATGTATTTTCTTTTATATTAATATATAGATATATATTGTTTTCTGAGTTTGAGAAAACTATTTCTAGCTCATGCAAATTAAGCCATGTGCGTATAATAGCCTAGAACAAATACCATAAATGAAGAGAAATGAATTGGGATCTTTAAGGTTTCAGGCATTGGGTATGTAGGGCAGGCAATTTGCCATCATTTATAAGGGTAACAACAATCAGATTTAATGAGGTATTATTGAGTCTCCGTCAGCAGTTGGTCTGCACTAGTCGCATGAGGTGGAATCCAGTGTAACTATCCCTTTTTTTAATATTTTAAGTGCTCCAACGGTCGAGTTGACCGTTGAAACCTTAAAAAAAAATAAAATCTTTTTTCGAAGGGACAACGGTTCCTTCTTTTATTTTTTTTAAATGAAAAAATATCCTCTTTTTTTTTCTCTTTTTTACTCTATTCCTCTTTTACATACAATTCCAATTTTGTTTTTCTCTCTTCTTCTATCAAACACACACAATTTCAATTCTTCCTCTTCTTTTGTCAAATAGTGTAGCTATAGCCCTGGACCATTTCGTAGTGGAGAGGTAATGCCTGCATGATAACGCCCAACATGGGTATGCTATTATTGGTCGCCCCCAACACCTCTTTATCCAGTAAAAAAAATAGATCTAAACCATAATCAATTTTTCTCCCAAAATTCTAATCCAAATAATACGTCAAATTCTTGAAACCATCCATATGAATTTTTCTATCTAATTTCCAAATTTTTCCAAACCTCCCATACCCATTATATCCACAAAATTTTTCATATTCTCAAAATTCTCAACATGCACCCAATATGTTATTATATCCCTTTTTTTCTCCATTGAATATTTACAATTAAAATTCTGAAAATTTTTTCTGCCCTCACTTTCCACCAAATATTTCAACTAGTCGATCATTAGATGTGACATCTCATACTTCAAATGCTTCATATCCATGTTCGGTGTCTGATTCTCAAAGTCTCTCAATATATGTTCAACCACGAATTGAGAGTTTCAATTTGAATGAACCATACAAATTAGATGGAGGCGAAAAGTGTCAATCGTGGGCACCGGATGATGATTGAATGCTCGTGAAAGCTTAGAGTACTATTTCATGCGACAACCTTGTTGGAGACAGGCAAACTGAGAAAGCATTTTAGAAAATGATTTGTGATTATTTCAACAAGCATAAAAAAATCAGTCCTGAAAGAACACATACAAGTATCAAGCAACATTGATATTGGCTACTTCCACATGTTAATTAATTTAACCAATTTTACAACCGATTGTTGAGTGAGCATCGAAGTGGTTGGAGTGAAGACCAAATCAAACAACATGCTCATGAGCTGTACTATCAAAGTCGAAAAAAATATTTCCAACACGAGCATGTTTGGGTAATAGTGAAAGATGATCCAAATTGGCAAACTGTGACACGAATGCCTAGGTCATCCAAAAGGACCAAAAATAATGAAAGCGGTGCATACACAAGTTCTTTTAATGCTGGTACAAGTGTGAGCGTCGATGAGGATGAAGTCGAAGTTTGTCCAACTGGCCAAAAAGCAGCGAAGAAAAAATCTAAATGGAAGAGGAAGGAAAAAGAAAAAAAGAGTGCATCAAGCATGACCGAAGTTTTGGTAAGTCAATGGAACAAATTGAAGGAGATGATGGATATTAGAGAAGAAAATCAAGAGCGATTTGAAAGGCTTGCTGAATTTGATATATTGCTAAACGATACTTCGATTGTCTCCCGAATAACGTGAAGTACACGCTCAAATTTGTGCGATCGTCAAAGAAAAACATGACATTAAGTAAATTAATCTAAGATATTATTTTAGTTAGTTAATGTAGTTTATTGTATTATGGCATTAACTATTGTATTATTGTTGTAATTTAGAGTATTATTATTGTAATTTATTGTATTATGTAATGTATTTTATTTCTTTAATGGCATTATTATTGTAATTAATCTAATAATTTTATTTTTATTTGTCATTCAACTAATTATAGAAAATATAATTTAAAAAAATCTCATAAATTATTCATCTGAATTAATTAAAATTAAAATTATTAAAATTTTAATTTAATTTAAATAAAAGTATAACAAAGTATGTTTAATATATTTATTTATTGTGATTGTATATGTTTAATATATTTATTTATTATATTTGTAGAATATTAATAAATTAATTTAAAAAAAGACTGTAAATTTTATTTTTAAATATGAAAATAAATATAATTATTATAAATAACAATTTAATAAAAAATTTAATATAATATAATAATTATACTCAGAATAGATATCATTATTAGAGGTGTTTTAACTATTGAAGTTACTATAACGAAGACTAGTAAGAATGATAGGTGCTATGCCAGAATTCTCTAATAATGTACACGTAGTATAGATAGTAATCTATTTATGATGCAAACAAAAAGGTCAATTTCTTTTTTTTTTTTTAAATAGTTGCTTATAATGATGATAAACGATAGAAGTGTCCAGAGCCTCCGCACCATCATCTTCCTTCTGTGTTTCGTCAGTCCATGTTCAGTGCATGCACTTGTCTTTTGTTGTTTTGTCCCAAAACCCCCCAACGTAACGCTTCTCGCCTTCCAATTTTAGCTACCCAAACACCCGAAAAAGTTGCAATCAAAACAACTGAAACACCATAAAAACCGAGCTCACACTACTGCTTCTTCTGTCTGTTCTCGAACAACCCTTTTCTCCTACGTAATTACACAACCCTTTAATATATATTTGTGGGTTTTTGTGTTTTTTGTTTCTTGCTCTTCTTGGTGTTTAGTCATTTAATTCTCTGCTGAAGTACTGGTGGCGTTAGTGTAGTAATATTAAATATGGCTGCTGATAAGGACGATAAGGACAGAGAGAAAACAGAGTTTTTCTTGGAAGATGATGAGGGAGACATTGAAGGTAATAAGATTGAGA
>CAODLS010089725.1:0-13321 GCA_948243855.1 Flueggea neowawraea | reverse complement strand
TATTATTATTAGATTTAAATTAATCATACAAAAAAACTAAATAAAAAATATTTATTTTTATTATATAAAATACATCTCTCATGAGAAATAAAACTATAGTTAATAGTTTATACAATTATATAATGAAGATTATTTTTTTTTAATTTTAACAAAAATCAATTTATTTAATTAAATAAAAACATTTTATATATAATATATTTTGAAAATCTTAAAAATATAAAATATTTTTTGTAACTTCTATAAAAATTGATCTATATAAAATAATCAAAACTTTATTTATGAAATGATTAATAAATTTTAGAAACAAATAGAAATTTGTAAGTAAATAGTATTTTAAGGATATATTCGTAAGTTTACACTATTGATACTAAGGAAGTTAGACTTTCGGACTCCTTAAGAAGCTACTTTTAGAGGGCAAGAAGAAGTTAAATAGCTGACTTTTTGAAAAGTTTAATTTCCTTTGTTCAACCTCTTTTGTTCAACCAAGCAAATGAAATTTCTAAATTTTCCAAAAAGTTGCACTTCCTCCACTAACTCACCCCAAACCAAGCAAACCCTTAGACTATATTTAGTTAAGAAAACAGTTTTTTGTTTTCTATTTTTTTGTTTCTTATTTTGTTTATATTTTTTGAAAGTTGAAAATATTTTGAAGATATGTTAGCTAATTAAAAAAAATTGAAAAATTTTTCATTTTTCTATCTCTGTTTTCTAATTTTCTAAATTTTCTCAACTAAACAACCTCTTATATTTTCTTGTGAAAATGTATATAGCAAAGTTTATTATATATAAATACCTAATTATGCCATTTTATATATATGGATATCTTAGGATTTGTGGAGCAACACTGATAAATAAAACTTCTTTTTTTTTTTACCAGGAGTATGTAGCGTATTCATGCATTTTCTTGAATAAGAATGTTGTTCTTTTTGTTTTTTCATGGGTAAAGTCTCTTTAAATTCAGCATATTACTCACTAAATCAGTATATAAATTGAATTTGCATGTGATTTTGCCTTCATATATGTACAGTTAAGGGAAGAGTTCAGTTTATGCCGAGTATACCAGAAATCAAAATGCTTGAGAGCTTTCGACAGACGTCCAGTTGGAGTGGAGATCATGATGGGAGAGCCAAGGCCTAATTATGAAGATCAACAAGCTCATGATAATGATGATCATAGTCCTCCGTTAATGTTGGACAATTTCATCACAAGCTCTCCCAATAATGTTTCGTTTCAAGGAGATCGTCAAAATTATGGTCCTTCTCAAACTAACTGGGACAGGAATATCATCACAACTGCAGCCTCCAACAATGAAACTGCTTTAGATTGGGAGATGTTAGCTGAGTGGGAAGGAATGCTTAAATAAATCAATATCTACTACAATTAGATATATGTGTCTAGTACTAATTAAATAACTTGTGTATATTGACACATATATCTAGCTTGTTTATTCAACTATACACAGAGGGTTGTAGCGGAATGACATAAACTTCTCCTTATATAACTGTAGAACTTGAATTCAAGCGTCAAATATGATAGAGAGAGTTTTATCACCCACAAATCTAACGGATTTGTCTAGAAATAATAGCTATATGACCTCTATGTATTGAAGTAATGTAATATTATCTTCTTCTCTTTAGAGTCGTTATTGCTAATAAGAGATTATGAATCGTGTTGTCAAATAAAAAAGAATTTATTGGTTAATTAGACTTTATTAGAACCGGATGGATGATCAGTTCTCTTGCTCTTTGATAATGTGTTTATAATTTTCGGTCGTATGTACGCACGGACTATTTAAAAAACCAGTAAACATCTCATTCAGGAACAATGTTGATGATTAATTTATTTTGCTTACAGGCAATGTGTCGGGGACAATTATTAATTATGAGTGTTAAATATAACCTGCAGTGTCAAAATTGAATTTGCAATAGAAAAAATAATTGATCAAAGTACTTTGACTCGTTCATAATTAAAAAACAATGCATTTATATATTAAAAGATTATAGTCATATAGTTATTTTTTAATTGCTTAGAAGTGATGAATTTACAGAATGATGAAGTCACATATGGGACCATTTCAAGATTAAATTTTGGCTTCGTCTGGTCAAATACAACAGAAGCCCAAGTGCCAAATGATCCTAAAATCCTCCCATTGCTAAATAATAGATATCCACAATCAACATCACCCGATATTTCCTTAAGAGTGCTAACACTAATGCTTTAACAATTGTATATATTAATCTAATTGTGTTTGTTTATAATTGAAAGTAGCTCTATCAGTTTTTTGGATGGGAGATGGCTCATTCCTACTGCTGCAGAGCAGCTTCACTTGTCGAATTTTGGGGAAGGTTGTGTGGGGGATTTTAGAGAAAATGGGGATGGAATATTCCTTGGCATTTACGCTTATCTTTTCCTCTCGTGGCTTCCTAGATTGACAATGTCAAGGTCTTGTCTAGTCGTGGAGATTAGTTATTCTAGATTCATTCCGTGGATGGGAAGGTTTCTACTAAGACGATCTATGATTTTATTCGATCTTTTGGTAGATGTGCAGCGTGGCGTCAGTTTCTCTGGGCTCACTTTATTCCTTCGTCGCGTTCTTTTAATTGTTGGAAAGCGGTGCAGGGCAAATTAACAACAAAAATGGCATTGGCTAGTCGTGGTTTCAACATGGTTTCTATCAGTGACGGACGCAGAACAAAATTAAAGCAGCCCCCGACAGCGAATAAAGTAGCATTTTATAGTTGTAGAAACCATGTGTTATATATAATGTGTAAATTTCTTATATAATACTATAAATACATATAATAAACCTTAAATAAACCATAAATATATCACAAATAAATTATAAATAAACCATATATATGTATTATATGTTAAGAGACCACGGAATAGAGGGGGGTCACTAGACCATGCTGGACCCCCATTGGCTCTGCCACTGGTTTCTATGCGTCATCTATATATGTTGTTGTTCTATTGAGACCATCTCCCATTTGTTCTTGGGCTGCAGTTTTGCAAAAACGATGTAGGAACTAGTTTGTGCTCTTTTCGGTCATCCTTTTCGTTCTTTTACCTTTCTGGTTGATCTTTTTGAGTGTGCTACTACTTTAGTTTTCAGCTCTCAAATCCATGCTTATTGGAGAACGGCCTTAGTGACTATAATCTGGTTACTTTGGAAGACTAGAAACGACGCCATCTTTGATGGTCTTCAGCCTTCGATCCATATTTTCCTCTATCGGATTTGCGGTGCCCTTCGTGAGGCTAATTATTTTCATGTAGGCACTATGAATAATAGTCTTTCTGATATTCATATTCTAAGACAACTCCACATCCAAGGGAGCCCTGCAACAGCTCCAACAATTCTTTCTGTTATATGGCAGCCTCTGCCGCCAAATTGGATAAAGGTCAACACGGATGGTTCTTCTTGTGCTTCTTCTTCTTTTGGTGTGGGTGGAATCTTTCAAAATCCGATAGGATTTCCAATTGGGTGTTTCTTAATTCCTACCGGACGGGATGTTGCATTTGTTTCAGGACTCATTGCGGCCATTTTTGCTATCAAGAAAGCTTGGGAGATGGGTTGACATAGCTTATGGATTGAGAGTGATTCTACTTATGTGGTGCAACTAATTAAAACTCTCTCTTTTTTGGATCATTGGCGGGTTTACATTGAATGGATGGAATGCTTGAACCTAATGTCTCATATGTAGGTGGTTGTTTCTCACATCTATAGAGAAGACAATGCAGTAGCAGATAAGCTTGCAAACCATGGACATTCTATTGACAATCTTGTGTGGTGGCCTTCTTTTCTAGGTTTTTGTGGTTCCCTGATTTATGATGACTTGAAGAGAGTTAAGAGGTTATGCATTGTTTAGTAGCGGATAGTGTTATTGTTTATTTTATTTTTGCCTCTCTTTTTGGTTGTAATTAAATCTTATCACATTTTACTTTTTTTTAATAAATTTGAGCTCATGAATACAAAGAGATCGTAGTGGAGGAGTCAACTTAATTGGGATATCTCTGGTGCGGTCACTAATTTCCGAGTCTTATACTTTTTATAAAAAAAATTGAAAGCATTTGTTTTAATGATAGATTGATAAATTTAATAATTTATCCACAAAAATGAAAGAGAATGATACGGCTATCATTTTAAAACATGATATACTCAATATTTAATGTGTTTTTCAACGATGAAGTTTAGCTGATAGATTCGGTAGATTATAGAGAAAAAAATGGAGACGGCATCAATCATTTGAAATATCACAATATGTCGGAGTACCAACGAAAACCTATTAACATGTTTCTTTAGTATGGAACATGTAGGATTCACTTGATTCAACTTTCTAGTAAGTTATTTCTCATAAAATAACTTTTTAAAAATAACTTACAAATATTTTTTATTAGTATTTTGAATTTCTGAGAAATACAACTTATTATATTTGATTTAAAACTATACTTCTTAGTAAGTTAGTTAAAAAATCAATAATATCCTTATTTTTATTAAATTTAAATTAATAATATAAAAAAATAAAGAAAAAATATTTATTTTTATTACATAATATATTTTTTCTTATAAGAAATAAAACTATAGTTATTGTTTACACAATTCTATAATGAAGACTATTTTTAAAATTTGACAAAATTTATTTATTTAATTAAATAAAAATATTTCATATTAAACATATTTTGAAAATCCTAAAAATATAAAATATTTTTTATAACTTATATAAAATTGAAATTTATTTATAAAATAATTTATCAAAATTTATTATTGAAATAATTTATAAAATTTTAAAAATAAATAAAAAAATTATAAATAAATAATATTTTGATGATATATTCATAAAATGTTTGACTGGTTATTAAGAAGTTAGATTTCTTGACTCTCTAAAAAGTTACTTTCTAAGATTAAAGGAAAGTCAAACACTTAACTTTCCAACAAATTTTACTTCTTTTGTTAAATCAAATTAAAAAATTATATATTTCTTAAAAAATAGTACTTTCTTTTTTTCCTGATATCCAACTAAATAAGTCTATAGTATTTAGCAATTTTTTTTCCAAATTTTATTGACCTTACTATTAAAAAAACCTGTTATCTACTATCTATAAAATTATACACTTTGTAGACAAGCTCAAATACAGCCAGTTGTCCCTAAATGCAAAAGTCCCTTTAGTCCCGATGATGAGATTTTTTTTATGACAATGAAAAAGTAGAAACCTCTTCTGTCAGGAGAGCAAAAAGCAAAACCAAAAGGTCATTTACCATGAAATTCCATTAAGAACCATACACCACTCGAAGGACAGTAACGAAAATACATATATACCACGTAAATTGCTTCCAGTCGCTTTGTCGGCCTAAAACAGTGACCTATATCAGTACAATTAAAGACAGAGCCAGCTATGAGAAAGCGATGGTCAAGCCCTCCTTTCCTTCGACTGGACAAAGAAAGTTTCTCTGTGAATTCCAAGCACTTGCTCCTTATTTTCTGTCCTTTTTTCATCACCATGATCAACATCAGTAAGCAATTCTCTGTTTCCTAGTTGTTGCAGCATTCTTTGAATAAAAGAAATCAATACTTCTCATCAAATGCAAGATACACGCGAAAAAGCTTGGATCTTGCTGTTAAATAGCCAACAGTTTGGAATAAAAGATCAAAAACAGGAGAAAGCAGATGTCTCAACTGATCATTTCTGAAATACTGTAAATAAGTGTCCATAAGGGATACGATCCCCCGAGCATTCTAACTTAGGAAAATATACACAATTGATTTACAAGTGAAATTATTTGACGCGTACATATATAATCCGGTGATGGTTTACAGTTCTCAGCTGAACAGACAGCACAATAAGTTGCTTGTGAACTAGCGAGGTATAGATCACCAGTCCTCTTCAAGGCTCGCCCTGTGGAAACACAATACCGTGCAGACGAATATGAAAAATGATGTAAACTCAATGAACATGGCTCCTGTGTCAATCATATGAGCATGCCTGAGGATTATAGGAATGGCTAGACTCCCAACTGCTGATGCCCCTGTCAGGAATTTAGCAGCATCAATCCACCTGCAAAACATAATTCTTAAGAACTTATGCTTACAAAGAAACCCAATTAAAAGTTCTTTTTTCTTGAGCAATATTTCACTGATCATCATTAGATATTCATTTCGAGATGCACACTTTGCTCCCAATATTTAACTTATAAAAATCACTTTATTTTTTATTAGAGTGTGGCAGACCACTTCGGGCTATAGAACATTGATGGTTTCAGCCCCTTTAACTAGAGCTTTAGCTGAGATTTGAACCCTAGCCTTCTGACAGGTAAAGTTCACTCAGGGTCAGCATGCAACAGCTTATTTATCGTATAAATCACTTCAAGAGGTTGAGAAAACAGAGGTGATCCAAATAAGAGTTCAAATGTCATTCTACTAATGACCAGATAAATGCAGTACTATAGTCGTCTGTGCTACGGGATGGAAAATTTGATTGTTGTAGAAGACAAATGTACCAAAAGAATGCCCAATAAATGCAACGTTCCCCTTACTAAAGAAGAATATGTGAGAACGACATTTATCAAAACTCCACCTGATTACTGGAAGAAAGACTTAAAAGGCACGAAGTCAAAAGGCATAGGGGAAAAAAAATGATGCCAACCATCCCAGTCAAATATTCACGAATAAGATATTCAATAATCATGCCGGTTATATGCAATTAACATCTTCAACCATTAGATGAGCCAGTCACATCAATGTTGTTACTGATTTTCAAACAGTTTCAAGGAAGAATATTGCACTAGACACAAACATTATCAGAAATTTAAGGAGAACAAGGTGTCATATCTGTAAGGGATAAAAACTCCCATTAGTGACGTAAAACAGTATTAAGCCTAATCAACATTAAAATAGTAATAAGTGAAATCTGGCCAGGAAACATATTATACAGATTCTCTACTCACCCCCCACCATCTCGGCTGGTTAGAAACTGAGTGGTCCCGCCTCCGAAGAATAAACAAGGCATAGGCACCAAAACATACATAAGAGCTGCAAGAACACTTGACTTGCATCACTGATTCCTCAAAAGCAATCAAAGCATATAATTCAGATAACAAACCTGATAACATTGGCCACCAGTTATTGTATATCGCACAAGCCTGTTGATGGTAAAAAAAAGAGGGATAAGTTATTAATCAATGAGAAATTACAAAAAGATTAAATAAAATGCCAAACTAAAATAGCTAATGCATTCACCAAAAATTATTGTCAACAGAATAACTGAGAAGTTGCCATCTAATGAAAACACAAATTCTCCAATGGGGAGCACTGATCTCTCTCAACACCATAGTTTGGATCCCTGTTGGAATGCCATATGGAAGTGGAAAGGACTTGAAAGGGCGAAATCTTGCCTTTGGCTTGCGTTTCACGGTAGCCTCTTCACAAATTCCCAGCGTATGGTGAGAAACCTTAGTGCTACAGCCATTTGTACTCGCTGCAACGAAGGTATGAAAACCATTCTTCATGCTTTAAGAGATTCTCCTATCTCTAAAATTCATTGGCAACGATTGCTTCCAGTCCAGGTACGTTCTTCCTTCTTTTTGCTTCTTTAAAAGTGGTTGTTGTTTAATTTGCAAAACAAAATTTTTCATAAGAATAGGGTTGCCTGGTCTCTTGTTTTTGGAATTGCGGTGTAGAGACTGTGGAATGCTTAGAAATGTTGAAGTTGTTGCAGGTGATGTGAGACAAAGCCATGTAGCTAAGAGTTGTCTGAATATCGTTTCTACCTATATCTTAGCTAATAAGTTGGTTAGCAACTTAATAGTTAGAAAAACCCTTCTTACTCTAACAATTAAGAGTTTTAACGGTTGCATTTGTATTAATGTGAATGGGGCAGTTTCTTTCTCTAAACAAGCTTCGGCTGTTGGTATGATTGTGCGGGATAGCTCTAGTTTTACGATAAAGGGTCGTACTATTCGGTTGGGTTTCCTTTCGCCTTTGGTAACTGAACTTAATGCCATTGACAGTGCGTTTTCTCTTATTTTGGAATACAATTGGTCTTGCGTTGTTATTAACTCCGACTCTCAACTAGCTGTTAACATATGTAATGCCACTTTTCATTGGCGTGGACACCATCAAGGTTTGATTAGGCGTATTAGGTCGATGCTCCATAAGACTAATTCCTCTCTATGTTTTGCGCGTCGAGATGAGAATCTTGTGGCAGACTGGATTGCAAAAAATGGCCTCTCAGTCCTTTGGTCCTCACGATTTTATTTCATTTCCACGTGTACTTTTGAACATTTTGTATTATGATAACGTTCATTTTTGTAATCACGGTATTCTTCCGCCACAAGTGAGGGCTATAAATAATATCTAACAAGGTGTCATCCTCTTTCATTAAAAAAAAATTCTCCAAATGGTGAAACTAAACAAAAACAGTTCCACTTTAGTACTTAAAAAATTAACTTCCCTACATAAATCATCTTCCTCTGTCTGCACTCCCGGAAGACCCAAGTCTAATAAGCTACAAAATATTAAAAAAGATTCCCATCGTCCAAGTGCTTCATCTTATTTCATAATTTGTCCTCTGCATCCTTTTCCCTTCCATTTTTATTAAAAAAATTCTTGCCAACAACAAATCTTTCTACATCTGAAAAAAATTCTGGGCAATGATAATTCCAAGACAAACAAGACTTTAAGTTGCCGCTTGTAAGCAGTTTAGACATACTACGGATACAAATCCTTATCCTTCTTCTTCTCCTTCTAGAATGATCAACTCATTTGATGGGGCTATAAACAACTAAACATGTTCACCTCATTTGATGGGTGTGTAAACAACTAAACATGGTGTCACCGGGTGAGGTTTTGTCCGCATAAAATTTGAAAGCTATATATGCCAATCACAGAAAGGCAAAGCAGTTTTAAAATGTAAGAGGAGAACCAAAAGACCTTTTTCAAGAAGGAATATAAATTATCACAAATCTGATTTCCTGACAAATACAAATGTAAGTGTTATGCATCGAGGTCAATGCATGTCAAACAAACAACGTCTTCTTTATCCAGCTTAATGTTACTCTTCAGTTCTCTTACTTAAACAACAATCATTCAAAAATCCTAGGGTCTTCTTAAGAAATGTTTAAAATATCTACCCAAACTTAGAAATATTTAACCATCAAAGAGCCATATCTAGATTAAAAACCTTTGAGATATCAAAAGTGCCCCCATTCCCCATTTTCTGAGGCATGTACAGCCTCTCCAAACTCCAATAGTTTACTTTGCATTAAAAAAATGAAGAGAAAAATAAGGTAGTCATAACTTATTTCTTTAAAACATTCCTCTAATCAATGGGGACTCGTTTGCTAATTTTCTGCTCCCTCAGCAACAAAGTGATTACTCAGGACATTCTTTACCAAAGAAAAGATAACACAAATGAAAAAGATCTAAGAGCTATCTTCACTCTTGTTAAAAAGAGCATTCTTTGTTTCACTCTGTGAGCATTGGGCCGCCCCCTCTCTTAGAAACTAGAAAGATTCCAAAACTCCCATTGTGCTACTGCTAATAGCTAGCCCAAAGTGAAAAGCTCTAAGTTGAAATCATTTGCTTGATACCAGTTAGTAGATGTCATGTTGGCACATAAAAACAAGTATTGGGATAACAACTGCGCAGCATAGGCAATTGAATATGTTTCACAATATAGACACTAATACATAAACCTTATAACCAGTTATTCAAAGGAAAACTCCAAATTGCAGAACTGTGTCATGTTTTTCCTCCAACAACCCTGCTTAACAGGAACATAACTTGACAATTCTCAATAATATCCCATCTTAGATCTATGGCCTTGGTAAGACCCTGTGAATCCCCATGACAAATCCTCCCAAATTCAGCTTTGAAGGAAAATTTCAGGTTGCCTATCTATGGTCCAACTACAATAACAGGAGATCACTTTATTGTTTCCTGTATTGATACTAGATGTACTTAACACTGGGCAAAAATCAACTGATCGGAGTCCTATTATCTAGACCACTTAGAAAATTACAATACTTTTTACACTGTAACAAACTCGAAAAAGATAGGATTAATGACCAGGAAAAGTAGAAAAATTAAGGTAATTCGACCAGAGAGAAGGATGTCACATTTTCCTTACAAATAGACCAGCCATTTTCAAACAATATAATTGATAAGTTGCAAGAATTAAAATATTTATGGACAATAAAAAACTAGATAAAAAGGAAAACTCAGCCAGAAAGAGACATGAGGGACAAAAAGATATCCAAAGATGGCCTCAACATGTTCTCTAATTTCATAAGTTCTGTTATATTGTCAAAATTGAAAATGTGCATCTATGCATTAGAGAATAAGAAACAAAAATTCCCCTATGACATGGATTTTCTTTCATAACATGAATCATATGGCGGATATTACAATGTCATCACCACAATATTTAGATAAAAATAATAAGACAGACACCACAAAAGCAGAAGCAATCCAATTAAAAACATACCAATATTTGTAGCAGAATGCTTGCCGAAAACATAAATGCCAGCCCAGCAAGACTGCAGTTCAACAACAAAAACTTCATATGAGAAATAAAACCACACTTTGCTTCCAAAACCAGCGCAAATTATATAGTAAAGTTCCAAACTTACACTGCAGGCGACAACAGCAATCAAGAAGCCCCCAAACATCAAATGCACCAAGAGAGAAAATAATTAGCTCAACGAATTATCTTAAACAAGATTATAAACCACCAATCAATATGCAAAACAGAATCAAGCTATTATAGAGAAGCATGAAAAGCAGCTGTCGGAACATACTAATAAAATGCATAATTAAACCTCATAATTTACTCTAGCTCCATCATCAAACCTAACTAATTCAGATTCAAGCTTCTTTATTCGCACTCAATTTAAGTTATTTCTTCATCTTTCTAGAGAACGAAACAGAAGTAAATCTCTTGACAGGGAAATCTAATCCTTTTGACTTTCGAAGACTAACCCTAAACGTGAAATGAAGTCAACAGTTCAAATTCCTCAAAAAGTTACAATATTTCGCTAATGACGGAAAAAAGAACCAAAAGAGAGTGGCGGAGAACTAATCCAATAAAGCATTGAAGCAGAAGCGCTGATTTAAAAAGATGGTACCTTCAATCGTCATCGCCATTGTTCGTCAGCAGGGAAAGCTTCCGATCGCTATAAGAAAGGAAGGGAAAGCGAGAAATGGTAAGTGCTTTCCGTTATTATATGCACGGCGGGTTTTTTACTGCCTGGTAGTTACCGCCGGTGAAGGAAGTGGGCAAAAGGAAGAAGAAAACAAAGAAACAGAGTAGTGGAATTGATTTTAATTTTTTTTTTCTAATCCTGGGCCAAAAAAAAAGAGAGAGGGTTTTTCAAATGGTAAAATCACACTTTTATAACAAATTAAAATGTCAATTTTAACAACCAAAAGTTAAACATTTAAACTACCACTTTTTTTAAGCTCCCGAGAAAATAAGGTATTTTTGCAAGAAATTGAGTTTTTTCAAAAAAAATCAAAAAATCTATTTATTCTCAAATGGTATACATTAGTATATAGAGTTGTATAATGATATAATCGGGGTAAAAGATGCCCATATTTTTTTTAAAGAAAAATGATTTAATGAATTTTAGGTGGTGTAGACGGACGTAAGTTGGTATACACGGGTAGTGTACAAGGCATTTACATTTTTTATTTTATTAAGTTGATTTATTGTTGTATATAGATATGCACGGGTATTTATTGGTGTAAATGTAAATGCCTTTAGAGAGATGGGGTTGCTAGGTTTCACCAATGTATACTCGGGGTTGCTAGGTGTACATGAGTATATACAAGTATACAATAGTGTACACAAGTGTATAATAGAGTACTAATTAGGTATACAAAGTGTTCGCAAATAAATTAATTTTCTAGTATACAAAGGTGTATAGTACAAGTGTACAATCCTTTACAACTTTTTTAAAACTAATTTTATGTATTTTAATATTACATTGAGTAATTATGAAACTTTAAGGACTAATTAGGTAATTTTATAAAAATGTATGGACAAAACAAATAATTTCAGGTGAAGTTAGACCTAACCCATCTTGTTCCCACTGCTAGGGTTCTGAAACCTAGCAACCCTCATCTCCCTCTATCTAGTTTGATAAAAAAAAATACAAAAAAGACGGCGACATTCGTTACGAAATCAGATTCGGCAAATGTTTCGAAACCCTAGCCTCGTCTTAAACCTTATCTGAAGCGGTGTCGTGATCACAACAATCAAAGAGAGGTTGTCACATTGTGGGGAGGGAAGAGAGAGGGAGAGAGAGGAACAAGATTTTGGCAGTTGAGAGAAGAGAGAAATTAATAATGGATAAAAATGGTGTTTATGTAATTGGAATAGTTTATTCTTGTATTTAGGATAATCAAATTCCTAATTATTCTATTTAAGATAATATGGCATATTTAAGAATTAGGGGGTTAAATATGATACGTGGTGTAATTAACTCTTTTTTAATTGATTATATAGTATGAATTAATAAAATTAATATTACCTTCTTTATCGTGAAATTACCAAAAAATTACTCAACCCTTAGATACTCCCTTCTTCTATTGGAATAGGGAGTGCTAGTATGCATTTTATGCATCCTTGCATTGACATTTTAGTGTTATTTTGCATGCATTATGTAACACCCTTATATCCTATGATGTATACCGTAATAATTTAAACCAATAGAAAATAAACACATAGCATATCGATTATATATATATATGTATATGTACATATCAAACATCATACATAAGGTTATATAAAACGAAAATCTTTAATATATGCATATATTAAATTCAGTATACTACAAAACTCTAAACGTATAAAACTATCAAAATGCAAATGAGGAGGAGGAGGGAGCATGTGGCATCAGCCAGCTGACCTGTGATGTACTAATGTCTATCCCCTGAAAACTATGTACAACAAAAATCTATTTTCACCTGTGACTTGGAAAAATATTTGCGTTTTATATGAGTCGTAACTCAGTGAGTATAAATCATCATAGATTAAATCCAAGTAAACACATATATTAATTAGATAATTAGATAACTACAATATATAAACATTTGCATATGAATGTGTAGTTCATTTTATTTGTTGTGACCAAATAAGCCAAGTACCGCCCCAGAATTTCTTGTATATCTGTATAGTTGTTTGGCCAGTACCGTATAAAATCAACTCGGAGGTCTAGTATAAATTTGACCCATAGATCCAGTATAAAACGCGAATACAAAAGTCAGATGGTCATAACTCCTTTATTAAGTCATATATGTATGCATCAACATCCAATCATATAACC